>RJWJ010014321.1:0-38127 GCA_004363605.1 Indri indri | reverse complement strand
GGTTTAGACCCCAGTCCCACTGCTCCCTGGCACTCCGTCAGTGCTCGCTTCTGTTCCAATTCGTCTGTGAATTTCACAAAACCATAACCCCTGCGGGGAAAAAAAAACCCAACACATTATTTAGAGCACAAATGTGATGAAAGTCTAAGAACAGAGGCATGGAAAAGAGGGAAGGGCAGGAAGATGGGCAGGAATACAGACAGGAGAAGGGGCTGAGAAGGGCAAGAGAGCCACCAAACTAAGGCAAGGGACAACAGTCCCATTGGTGGAGGTGAGCACAGAGCGGCGTAAGGATTCACACACAGGACGATCCTGAGATCTGCAGGAATTCCCACGTTCAGTTCCCCATTTTCCTTGACACCATCACCCGTGGGGCTCCTTCCCAAATAGGAGCTTCCTTCCCAACCTACTGGAAAGTAACTATTATTATCATCATTATGGTAGTAGCAGTAGCAGTAAAAGTTGAAGAAACTAATTCAGTAAATACTTACAGAGTCTGCCCTAATGTTTTCCTGAGCTCATAGTCTAACTGGGAGAAAAATAATGACAGCTGAAGTTAACAAGCACTTATTTCCTAGGAGCTTTGCTGACCACTTCCCCGGGTTATCTCATCAAACTGTTCAACAATTCCATGGAGGTAGTATCCACATTTTACTGAGGAGGTAACCAAAGTTCAGAGAGGTTTAATAACCTACTGAAAGTCGTAACAGAAGCAGGATTCAAAGCCACGTCTGTCAGACTCCCAAAGCCTCAGCTTCTAAATACTATGCGACCAAGAATGAGCCTTTCTTGAGGTTTTTCCATTTTTGAAGTGGGAAACTTCTAACTACACTGAAAGGCTCAGTAAGAGTAACAAATAAAATAGCAAACACCTATAAATAATTTCCTATGTGACTTATTTATAGGATATCCTTGAACCCTTACATCAACCCTATGAGCAGCCCCATTCTGCAGATGAAGACACAGGGTCAGAGAGGCTCAGTAACTCACATACTGCATTACTCCTATCAGCACTGGAAGAGCCTGTGCTCTCAACTGCCATGCTACACGGCCTCTCTAAAACATCTCCACCTGGGAGAGGGAAAGTACGGGCATCAATAACAGGTAAGGCCTTACTTAGACACGCCTGTCTGGTCCAAAACCACCTTGCCTCCCCGACAGGAGGGGTAGACTTTCACGAAGAATTCATACAGCATGCCATCGTCCACGTCTGGGGTCAGGTCCCCCACAAAGAGGGAGTACTCAGGGCTGAGAGGGGAGAACAAGATTCAGAGACAAAGACCAAAACCTCTGCTCTCGGGTGGTCCGAAGGTAGTGAGTTATCTCACTTGATTGCTCACAGTTAGGTAGAGATTGAACTCCTTGTTCTACCACTTTCCCCACTTCTCATTACTGCACTTGACTAGTCTAAAAAAAATAAACTAAAATAAGTTAAAAAAAAAAAAACCCTCTGCTCTGAAGAGCTTTTTGGCATATTCCAGGTAAACCTCTCCTGGGCCTCTTAAGGAACAACACACCTGATGGGTCTAGTTAACCAGGCCCTACTTTGTTCCACTATAGTAATCTTGGAAAAAGAGTTATGGAAGGAATCTCTGCCCCGAATCCCTCACTCACTACACAAAGCCTGTCTGGCTTCAAGTATTACAAGTGTGTATGGGAGAGGATGGGGTCAGAGGTGCAACTCCGAGGCACTCAAAAGATAAAACATTCTGCATTTATTGCATATTTTTAATACAAAAATGTTAAAAGACTGAGAATAAGAACTAGTTATCTCCTAAGGATGTAAAGCCTAGCTAAAACGAACCCCCCAAACTTTGAGAACAGGCGTCAGCAAACTTTTTCTATAAAGGCCAAGTAGTAAATATTTTAGGCCTTGTAGGGTACCTATGGTCTCTGCCATGCTTGCTTTCTTTGCCTGTTTTTATAATCCTTTAAGAACGTTAAAACCGCTTCCAGTTTGTAGGTGATACAAATCAGGCCAAAGTTTGACAACTGCTCTAGGAGATCAATTCTATTCAAAAAATAAATCAACAAGCAATACTCTTATTTCAAGTATAATACATATTCCTTGCATAAAATCAGAATACATAAAAGCACAAAGAAAATAAAATTATCAATAACCCAACCATGTGAATGCAATCACTATGAATGCTTTAATATATACTTTTGTCTTTTTTCCAAGACTTTTCTCCTAAGTTTACAAATATTGGATACAATTTCATCATGTTTTGTTACTAGCATTTTTTGACTTTTAACATATCACCAACATCTGGACATGTCAATGTTTTGCAACTTGTTAATGGATACAAAAAGACTTGTTAATAAATACACAGCAAATTAATGAACATATTATAATTTAACCACTTCACTATTACTAGGTTATTTGGGTTTTCCCCAACTTTGCCCATTATACATAATACTTCGATGAACATGTTTGAGGCTAATCTTTGCACACATTCGTTCATGCATAAATCCTAAAACTAGAATTATAGGCTCAAGGGGTCCAAATGTTTTCAAAGCTTTTGCTACAAATTTTTTTTTAAGAGACAGGCTCTCGTTCTGTTGCCCAAGTGATCATAGCTTACTGTAGCCTCAAACTCCTGGGCTTGAGCCATTCTCCTGCCTCAGCCTCCCAAGTAGCTGGGACTACAGGCATGTACCAACAAGCCTGGCTATTTTTAAAAAATTTGTTGGCTGGTCACAGTGGCTCACGCCTGTAATCCTAGTACTCTGGGAGGACAAGGTGGGAGTACTGCCTGATCTCCAGAGTTCAAGACTGCCTGAGCAAGAGTGAGACACACACCACCCGCCCCGCCCCGTCTCTACTAAAAACTAGAAAAATCAGCCGGGTGTCATGGGTATCATGTGGTGTGTGCCTGTAGTCCCAGCTACTCAGGAGGCTGAGGCAGGAGGATTGCTTGAGCCTAGGACTTTGAGGTTGCTGTGAGCTACAATGATGCCACTGCATTCTACCTGGGGCAACAGAGCGAGACTATCTTAAAAACAAAAACAAAAACAAAAACTTTTTGTAGAGATGGGGTCTCTGTGTTGCCCAGGCTGGTCTCCACCTCCAGGCCTCAAGAGATCCCACTGCCTTGGCCTCCCAAAGTGCTGGGTTTACAGGCCTGAGCCACCATGCCTTGCCTGATACATTGTTTTAAAGCTTTCGAACAGCAACCTGAAACTGCCAACCAATTTATTTTGCTACAACAGGTCAATTCTTACAGAATAAAACATCCACAGTGTGGGGAGTAACAAGTCGGAAGGCTGGGGGAAGGGCCACCTACAGAAAAGACATGGCCTTGAGAGAAGGCACACCAGGAAGATCTTCCTTGAGGGGGGCAAAGTGCGGCCAAACTCAGCTGCTATTCCTCCTTTTTCTTTTGTTTCTTGGAGACAGTCTCACTTTGTCACCCAGGCTGGAGTACAGTGGTGTTATCATAGCTCACTGCAACCTCAAACTCCTGGGTTTAAGTGATCCTCCTGCCTCAGCATTAGCAAGTAGTTGGGACTACAGGCATGCACTACCATGCCTGGCTAATTTTTTTTCTATTTTTTGTAGAGATGGGGCCTTGCTCTTGCTCAAGTTGGTCTCAAACCTCCTGCCTCGGCCTTCAAAGTGCTAGGATTCCAGGCATGAGCCACTGTGCCTGGCCCCATTTTTGGCAGTGACTGGCACAGTGACACATCGTGTCTATGGCTAGACATTACTCTGTGCTTACCTGTTATCTGGTTGTTTCCCATAAGTAGCATAGTTCAGTTTAAAACGTTTTGCCTGGAAATTTAAAAACAAACAAACTAAAACAGAGAAAGGTGTTTCAAGAGTCAAACAATATTTGAAAAAAACTGAAATAAATTACCTTGGCCAAAACATCTCCCCCTCTCTAAGCCTCAGCTTTCTCTCCTGTATAAAATGAGGGGGTTGCACGGATGACCGCTAAGGGCACTGCCAGCTCCATGGTTCTATGAGCCCAGGTGTGCCAGCTGGTGCAGCTGTAAGCTAAGTAACTGTGGGAAGAGCAGAATGTAACTCTCTTGAAACGTGTCCTTGCTGCTGCCAGCCTGTTCTAGTTTCTCAATCAGGCAAGAGGTCTAGAGTTTCAAGTCTTCCGTTATGGGAGGCAGAGTGGGAAGGGCATGGATTCTGAAGGCAACCAATCTTCAGTTTGAATCCTGGCTCTGCCACTTACTGCCTGTGTTGCCTTGGGCAAGTTATTTCACTTCCCTGAGCTTCAGTTTCATGGGCTGTCAAAGATAACAATGCCCACTGTACAGGGTGGTTACAGGATTAAATAAAATGATATAAGTATACAGCAGGGACTCAATAGATGGTAGTAATCAATGACAATAAAAATGGCAATATCATCAGTATCTAAATGTCCTTACAGGTGTGGCTCCTGGAAGGGGTTTCCCATTAATTTTATGCAAACACTTCTCAGCTGTGGCCAAATCTGCAAATTCTACAAAGCAGTAGCCAGCTGGGATTCTGGAAAGAAAGCAGAGAAAGAGAATGGTTAAAGATACCCAGATGAGGCCCGGGCACGGTGGCTCACAGCACTCCGGGAGGTTGAGACGGGAGGATCACTTGAAGTCAGGAGTTTGAGACCAGCCTCAGGAAGAGCGAGACCCCCCCCCCCGCCCCATGCCGCCACCCCGGTCTCTACTGAAAATAGAAAAAAAAAATTAGCCAGGCAACTAAAAATAGAAAAAATTAGCTGGGCATGGTGGCACGTGCCTGTAGTCCCAGTTACTTGGGAGGCTGAGGCAGGAGAATCACTTGAGCCCAGGAGTTTGAGGTTGCTGTGAGCTAGCCTGACGCCACGGCACTCTAGCCCGGAGGACAGAGCGAGACTCTGTCTGGGGAAAAAAAAAAAAAAGACAACCAGATGAGTCTTGGCCTGAAGGGAGGGAGAAACGGTTTTCTAATCAAGAGCCCACACTGCTTTTGCTCCCTGCCATACTTAACAAGCCTCAATATAAGGATTGCCAATCTGGGCCAGTCCCAGACTCACTTAGTAAACATTTTATTTATGCACTGTATCGTGTGTAGTCTTGCAAAAGTTATTTTATGCAATCCAAACAGGTCTTCAGATCTAACATCCAGTTGACAGGAAGTATTAGGAATAGACTAATGAAACATCTACTGCAAGGAAACAAACCAACCCAGAACGTAGGACATTATGTGAGACAACTAGTCCTACCCACTTAAAACAGCCACGTTAACGGGAAGAGAAAGAGGTGGGCTTTGTATGTTAAAAGAGACTTAGAACTAAATGCAATACAGGATTCTGGATTGGATCTTAATTCATTATGAAACAACGAAACTATCAAAGGTATTCTTAGGACCATTATAAAAACTTAAATGGAGACTGGCTATTATATGGTATTAGGGAATCATTGTTACTTTTGTTAGTGTAATATGAACATTGTGGTTATGTAAGAGAATGTCCAGTTTTTGGCAATATTCATATGCAGAGATATTTAGCAGTGAAGTAGCCAATGCTTGTAACTTACTTTCGTATGGTTCAGCAAAAACAAATTGTCTATCTAGCAAATACACCTAGGAAGATATTTCTTATATTTACATAAATACAGATGGAATTTTTTATTTTTTAAAATCTTTTTTTTTTCTTCCTTTTTTACCAGTCTGAACTTCTTGTATGAGTGTTTGAAGACTTTTGTTTTTTGAAAGACAAGGAGGTCTGGCTCTGTCACCCAGGATGGAGTACAGTGGCATGATCACAGCTCACTACAACCTCCGACTCCTGGGCTCAAGTGATTCTCTTGCCTCAGACTCCTGAGTAGCTAGGACTACAGGCACAGGCCACCATGTCCGGCTAATTTTTTTTTTTTTTTTTTTTGAGACAGAGTCTCACTGTGTTAGCTGAGGTAAAGTGCCATGGCATCAGCCTAGCTCACAGCAACCTCAAACTCCTGGGCTTAAGCGATCCTACTGCCTCAGCCTCCCAAGTAGCTGGGACTACAGGCATGCACCACCACGCCTGGCTAATTTTTTCTATATATATATTTTTAGTTGTCCGATTAATTTCTTTGTATTTTTAGTAGAGACGGGGTCTCACTCTTGCTCAGGCTGGTCTTGAACTCCTGAGCTCAAACAATCCGCCTGCCTCGGCCTCCCAGAGTGCTAGGATTACAGGCGTGAGCCATTGCGCCTGGCCCCAGCCTTGGTTTTTAATTTACATTTATTTACTTTACGATATTCTTGTAAGCCACTTCAAAGCCTTTGTCAAATGAGGCAGGATGTAAATATGTCTGCAGGTACCACCATAAGTAACAGCTAGAGTTTAGTAACCATGAGTAAGAAAAGATACTTCCAAATCTTATTTCAATAAAGATTAAAATGTGAGAGTCTACGCCCGTGTTTTAAAAAGTAGAAAGTATTACAGAATGAATTTTCATAGCAGTAGCTGAATATCTGGGGTTTTCTGTCTGCAAGAGCAGGAAGAGAAATATTTAGGTGGACATGACCTACCAGTCAGAAAATCTGTCACTGAGTAATGGGGTTGTAAATACACAAAGTACCTGTTCACCAAAGAGTCACAGAGGGGGCCACACACTTCAGATCTCTCACCTCTATTTTTATTTATTTATTTATTTTTGCCCCACAGATCATTCATAAGGAATCTCATCTTTATTTTTAAACCATTTGATGTTTTAGCAAGCCACATGTAGTAAAGTACCTGGCAAACAGGAACTCAAAAAACACTATCAAACTGGTAAGAGAATCTTCTCATTTCTAACCAGAACCTGAAGAAAAACTATGACTCCAAAGAGAAAGAAGAAACTAGAGGTAACAGAGCACCACTATCCAAAAATATTCTGCATTTTGTTTTTTTTATTTATTTATTGTCTCACTCCTTCAGTAGAATGAAGTAAACTCCAGGAGTAGGGACTATGTCTGGCTTATTTCAGCCAGGAACCTTGAACATAACACATAGTAATGTCTCTATAAATAATTTTTTAAATGAATGGCTTAAGAGTTAGGAGCACTCATGAGCTTTGAGGACAGACTTGAATTTGAGTCCTGGCTTGTTATTTAATAGATGTATAACTTTAAGAGTTACTAAGCTTCTCTAATAATAGTACTTAGCTCAGAGCTTTTGTGATTTTAAAAAGATAATGAATGTAAAGTGCTTCTTACCTAGCAGATAACAATCTGATTATATTTACCAAGCATATTCCATGTATGTCAGACATTGTTCTAATGCTGAATATGAATTAACTCATTTAATCCTCGCCATAACTCTAGGAGGCAGATGCTATTATTATTCCTATTTTTACAGTCAATGTGAATGAGACACAGTGGTTAAGTAACTTACCTAAGCTCTCACCGCAGAAATAGCTTTCAAACCCACTCTGGCCCCACTCCTGTCCTTAAGCAAGATGCTACACTTCCGCTCATTAAGCCCTCAAATGTTAGCTTTACAACATTATAATCACAATTATTAGGAGGTGGTGAGAAGCCCTTACTCTGCCATGTTTACCTTCTCCTGAATGACAGCAGTGGAAAGATTATTAAGAGAGAACTGAGAAGAGAGACATACCCAGTGAGGCGGTTTCGGATAATTTTGACGCTCATCACGGTCTCCCCCATGGTGGCAAAGGCTCTGGAGATGAAGTTCTCATCCATGTAGGGTTCCAGCTGATTAAAAACAAGAGAGAACGGCTCAGGCCAGAGACCAGGTTCCCCATCCCGGGTTCCAGAGCCCCTGCCCCTCAGCAGAGGTTTCCCTTCGCAGAGTGGTCTGAACTCCCAAGTCCTTCTCTTCAAACTTGCTCCCCTTTAGGGAGGCTATCCCTCCAGTCCTAGAACCACAGCGCCCCTCAATCCTCGGGATGCCTCTCACTTCCCCCAAACACCTCCCTTTCCCTTCCATGAACTCAGGTGGAGCCCCAGGACCCCTCCCCTGCAGACGCCGCCTCTTCCCTTAGATGCTGGGACCAGCTTGTGTGTCACCAAAAAGAACCGCTCTCCCCGTTCACGTCCACCCTTTTGGGATCCAAAGTCCCCCTTCCTCCCTCGCAACACCGAGATGCCTCCTCCCGCTCAGACCCGGGGCGGCCGCCTCACTCACGTCGCCCATCCATAGGCTGGCCGCCATGCCCGCGCACCCCGGTGGGGCTTTGCGGGCCTCAGAGGCCCGCGCGGGAGGCAGTCCGCGCTGCGGGGACCGCCACGGAGCATGCGCGTCCGCCGCCTCCTGCGCACGCTCCGAAACACAGCGGCGAGGGTCGGGCCCGGATGTTCCGCTCCGGGTTTTTGAGGCGACCCGGCAGGGCGCGGAGCTTCCGTCCCTAGGGGGCGGGGCTCAGGCGGAGTCTCGGGGTGGGCCGGCCAGGCGCCACCGGCGCGGGTGGGCTGCTCATTGACCGGCGCTCTCGGGTTTATTTCTGATTTTATGTACTTAAAAAACAAACGATACCAATATATACACCAGCTTACAAAATTAATACATGCTTGCAAAATATTACAAACATAAGCACTTAAAAAAAGCGAAAGGCCTCCTTAGGGAGCCTGGACAACCCAGTTCCACTACCTCTGTGACCCTGGGCAAGCCACTGCTCCGTTCCAGCCATCCCCTCGCTCCGCGTTTCTCAGTCCACAAAACATGAGACTTTTGTTGGAGCTGGAATGGAATTCTTCCCTCATTCCTGTATATGGACCCGGGGCGGGAGGACGGGGGTGTTAAAAGGAGTTCTAAATTGTAACCTTGTCATCTCAACAACCAATCCCCAAGTCCTGTCACTCTACTTGCTTGAATCTCACTATCCTACTCCAAACCACGAAGAGTGCTAACCTGTCCCAAACAGTGAGCTGCCCATAGAAGGCCATCATAAACAGCTTGGATGGCTAGATCATCCTGAGTTTAATTTTGAGGTGCGCCTAGTCTGGGAGTGTCCCGGCCTCAGCCTCACTTGTGTGCTCAGAATGGGAAGCTTCTGCACGTGGTGATTGGTATCTAACAGTGAAGCTCATCCCAAATGCTTGAGGGCCTCTTTCTGAGGGTCCCTCTGGGTTTAGTGGGCCCATGAAGTCCTTCCTTACCAGTCTAAACATCCTAAATTTAGGATGTTGTGCTCCCAAGCCAAGAACTCATCAGTCTGAAAACCTGGGGTCCAATCCCGAGTTGCCAGATTTCCAGCCTTGTTTATCCTGTCACTGCTATACTGTAGAGGTTAGGTGCTTTGGCTACAGAGTCAAACAAATGGAGCTAATCCCAGCCCCACCTCTTGCTAATTATTTTGACACGCTATTTAACCTCTGAGCCTAACCGTGGATAATCACAGTGCTTGCCTCACAGGGTGGTGAGGAAAAAATGAGAAGACGGGAAAGCATCTTGGCCGCATGCCTGGCCTTCAGTAAGTTCTCCAACGTGGCAGTTCTAACTGCAGCTGTTCTGTACTATTCGCCTGTCACTGTGCTGTGCTCTTTGCTTATTATTTTAAACATTTATTATACATGTGGAAGATTTTTAAATGTTTAATTTAGAATGTAAGCTTCATGAGACAGGAATCTTTGTCCACTTTGTTTTCTAATCAAATTCCTACGACGACATCTGGGATATAGTAGGCGCTGAAAACATACTTGTGAATTTATGACAAATAATAGCAGGCCCTTACCCCATCTGTCTCTGCCCCCTACTCCCTCTCCCTTGAGGTGACTATTTCCAAATCTTTTCCCAAGAATCTGTGTATTTCTAAATAACATACTTGTACAACTTTCTCTTCATTTAGTTTCAGACACTTTACCAACCGTCCTCCTATACACACTTCTCTCTCCATCTCCTGATTGTAATTTTTGTTAAAGCATGATTGAACATTCTCATTATTATGACTCTGTAAATATTACTTATAGCTGAGCCATATGTTGTACTATGATTACATTTCCTTTGGGCTAACCAATCCAGGTTGGAGGAGAATGGAGGAAAAGATAAAATTGAAAGCACTTAGTATGTTGGAATACACAAAGAGAGATTTAAACTTGATATAGATATTGGCACTGAATTCCTGGTACTTACACAAATAAAATTAAGCATATGAAAAGGCAATTATTAACTACAGGAAATAAAAAAAATTAAGATAATCATAACAGCAAAGAATTGTAGAGCATCTGCTATGTACCTGGCAATGTTCTAATACACCTAAAGCATCTAGAGAGTGCTTTATATTAACTCTTTGGTGCAAAATGAGAAAAAGAAACTGAGGTTCTGGGTGCAGGTAGAGACTGATATAGAGTCCAGGCTAGTCTGTGTGCTTTGTGGCTTGTTTTTGTTGCCCTGGCTAGAGTGCAGTGGCATCATTCTAGCTCACTGCAACCTCAAACTCCTAGGCTCAAGCAATCCTCCTGCCTCAACCTCCTGAGTAGCTGGGACTACAGGCACATGCCACAACGCCCGGTTAATTTTTCTATTTTAGTAGAGACAGGGTCTCACTCTTGCTCAAGCTAGTCTTGAACTCCTGGCCTCAAGCGATCCTCGTGCCTTCGCATCCCAGAGTGCCAAGATTATAGGTGTGAACCACCTCCCCTGTCCTGTCAGTAGATTCTTGAAGGACAGGTGGGAATTAGGCCAATTGGAAGGGGGTGTGTGTGAAGAGCTTTTCAGAGGGAACTGTTAAGTACCAAGGCATGAAAAGGAGAAACATAATGGCAGGAGAACTGTAATTCCTTGAGCTCAAGCAATCCTCCTGCCTCAGCCTCCTAGACTGCTAGGATTACAGGCAGACTGCTAGGATTACTGGCAGGAGCTACTCGCTCACAGCTTCTTGACCTCCAACAAGTCACTTCAACATTCAGAGACTTTTCCTGAGGGAAAGTAATTCCTACTTTGCAGGGCTGATATGAGGATTAAACAAGCTACTGCATGTAAAGTGCTCAATACAATGCCTAGGCCATTTGAAGTCCCAATTACAGGAGCTGTTACTAAGAATGGGGTATTTTCAACCTGCTATATTGCCAAAAGGTTAAACTCCAGTAAATATAATCTAAATGGTCTTTTTGGAGGGTGGGGTTTGAGTAGCACACAGAAATGCTTTTCACAAAGAAAATATTAAAACATAGTGCCTGCATATGGAAATAAAACTCATCAGAAATCAGGCAGGTGGGAGGGGGGAGGAGGGGATGAATAAAATCACACCTAACTGGTACAATGCATACTATCTGGGTGATGGGCACACTTAAAACTTTGACTCAAACTGTACAAAAGCAATTTATGTAACCAAAACGTTTGTACCCCCGTGATACTCTAAAAGAAAAAAAAGTATAGTGCCTGCATTAAAACAGTTCAAAGGAAAAAAAACACAGAATACATTTAAAAATTTTTTACATCATGTTCATTTTTCCAAGAGTTACTGACCTCCAAGAAGCAGCCTCCTGATGCCAATTAAACTTTCCTGTTGCACATATACAGACTCTTAGTATCTGCACTGCCCATTGTAACTTTCTGCAATGATGGGAATGTTTTTTATTTGCATGGTCCCATCCCATAGGCACTAGCCGCATGTGACTACTGAGTACTTGAAATGTGGCTTGTACAACTGAGAAAGTTTATTTCGAATTAAAAAAAAAATTCATTTAACTGTAAATAGGCACATGTAGCTTGTGACCCCCATACTGGACACATCAGCTTTGTAGGATCTGGTTGCTCAAATGCTTTTGAAAATCTACACTAATATACATAAGTTGTCTGAAAAGTTACAGTGCAGTTAATCATATTTAAATAAGTATATCAGCTGCTGAAAACAATACGAGCAGCTCAGTAAGCATTTCTCGAGATGTACTGTATTCAAAAATCTTGGTTTGGGATTAGGATAGTAGTCCTCAACCTTTTTGGCACCAGGGACCGGTTTCACAGAAGACAATTTTTCTATGGGGCTGAGGGGGCCCCCCCAGGGGTGTGGAGGGGCGGAGCTCAGGTGGTGATGCCAGCGATGAGGAGCAGCTACAAATACAGATGAAGCTTCACTTGCTCCCATGGGGCTCACCTCCTGCTTCCTGCTGTGTGCACCCCTTCCTAAGTTTCATGGAAGACGATTTTTCCAAGCCGGGAGAGGGGCAGGGGAGGGAGGGGGCGTGACAGAGCTCTGCAGCCTATTTGCAGCCCGGGGGTTTAGGACCACAGGTTAGGATACTAAAAGATCCACCCTATTTCTCCCATAATATGCAGCATTAAAAAAAACAAAATCCAGTGATTCCCAAAACATAAGTACCCAAATGTAACTCAATCTTTTTTCCTTTTTTGATGGATTTGAAGATCCCTTGGAATAGGTGCCTTGGCAGCTGGTGGGCATATACCAGCACCTCAGGACATCTTGACATCACTTAAGGTGTAGCCTTGACACCAGGTTCGTAGGTTTATTCTGTCCTTCCCAACAGTGCCCGGCACATAGCAGGTGCTCCCTTAAAAAAGCAGGGAGTATGTAGAAAACAAGTGGCCTGTTTTATAAAACTCTAAATTTATTCAAAGTTTTAAAAGATTTCACTCTCCCCTCCAAAATATTTTACAATTTAAAAAAATCAAAACTATTTTCTATTTTCTCAACCACTGTACAAGTTGCTGTTTCCTTCTTGGGACCAGTCTCTTCTCCTCCAACCCTCTTCCCCTTCCCGCTCAATATTGCTGTAAGTTTGCTTATAAAACCCTCCATCCTCTCTCACCCCACACCCTGCCCTGCCCTGTCCTACCCTGCCCTGCACATGTGGCTTCTTTTTGAGGTTTCAGGCCCTTAGCTGCAGGTGAAGCCAAATGGATGGGCAGATACGGGCACCGCCTGAGGGGCAGGTGTATGCTTTGTGCTTCTGGGAGAACTGCTAGTTGGTTTTCTTCTTGGTCAAGTGGAGGATCATTCTGTTTTGTTCCATCGACACCTGATCAGAGCCAAACATCTGGCTTGGGGTTGCCCTGGCCGTGCAGTCCTGCCTGTTCCCCAGATTCCCTCAGGCATGGGTCCATGACAGCTGGTCTGATGACTGTACCATTTGTCTGCCAGTGGATTGTTGGGGACAGGAAAGGGGCACATGACTGGAGTGGAGCTTGATGGAGCCCCAACTTCTCAGAGTGTGGGCACCTAACTCCCAAGCAAGGAAGTTCTGGTTTCCTGGTAGGCAAAGCCAGGCCCAGCCAGGACCATGGAAGGTAGGGAAATGGGAGCAAAGGTCAAACCACATAGCTCCCTAGTGAGCAATATTCCTTCCGAGAAACCTCCCATCCATCCCCCCATCATCCTGCAGGTCCCAGGATGATTCCAAAAAGGAGGAAGAAAAAGAGGAAAAGGATTCTGTTCTGCTGATGGGAAAAAGGCAGATGACACAGTGTTCAGGGCTGGGGAGAGCCTGCTGGAATCTTCCGTATTCTGTGAGGGAGGCTGTGGGGGGCCAGGCCCTCAGAGGCTTCATCAGCTCTGGTCCTTGTCCTTGACTAGTAAGACTGTGTGCTGGCCCCCGCTGGAGACAGATAAGACAACACGGTTCTCCAGCTGTTTGCCCGTCATCTCCACAGGGCTCCAGGCGTCCTCATCCTGCCCTGTGCCCAGCTGGTAGTTGGTGCCCATGCCCCAGGCAAAAACACGACCTGCAAGGGAGAGAAACGGGGACAGCTGTCTTCAGGACAACTAGCCCCACCTTTCTGTAGCATGAGAAACCTGGGACATGGGGGTGAATTTTGGCCTTGGCCAATAGCAGCCTGACAAGGTCCTAGCATCTTAGAGAGTTTAGGGAAGTTGGGAGATGCCAAGGAGATGACGGATAAAAGAGAACTTTGTAAACCAGAGACCACAGTCCTTACACACTGCCAAAGGCTTCTCCCTGCTCCTAGGCAGGGCATTTGAGGCCGCTTCCCCGAGCCCTATGCCACCCTGTTCTCAGGACCAGCCCCCTCTGAGACTGCTCTAGATCTTCCTTTGCTTGGGGTGCCATCCTTTGCTTTTCGCAAAGGACTGACCCTTTGAGGTGCAGTGCAAGCCCCGCTTCCTCAAGAAGTCTTTCCAGATAATCTCAAGATCAACCACCTCTGCCAGCCCCAGACTTCTAAAGAATCTCCACAGTGGCCCCCCTGACCCACTCAGGCTTTGGAAGCCACTTGTGCGCATCCTCCTCTGCTGTGCTTGCCAGGACCCCGACTACTGAGCCTTGTTTTTCCTGATAAGATTCTAAGTGCAACTCCCTGGAAAGCTGGCGCACACGAGCTGGTACGGAAAGGGGTGGCCACGATGGAAAGTGCAGAGAAGCCTGGGTTAGGAACCCGGACACCTTGCTGAAGGTCCCACTGCCTCCCTGGGACCCAGTGATATCTCCCTCTTTGCTGTTTTTCTCCTCTGCAGGACAAATCACTGTTATTAAAATACTTTGTTTACTCATTTTATGTTCATCAAAGCCAGAGCTTGTGAGAATCAGGAGCAAAGTGCCGTCACAAATACCACTCTGCATCTCAGCTCCATCTGATGGTGGACATTATAGCCTGCCGGGGAGTTTGGTAAGAATCACGACCCCCAGGTCCCCACCAGACCGAGTGTGGGCAGCCCCACTCACCATCTTTGGTCACAGCATACCCCACAGAGGCCCCACAAGCCACTGAGGAGACGGCGGGCAGCCTGGAGATGAGGGTGGGTATGCTCTTCTCCTCAGCACCCTCCCCAAGGCCCAGCCGCCCATACTCAGCCCGGCCCAGGCTGTACGCTTTTCCTGTGGGAGGAGGGAGAAAGAAGAGCAGTAGCAGAGGGCGTGCTCCAGGCAAAATGGATGGTAGGCCAGGTGAGTCCCCGCGTCCAAGGGAGCTTGTCCCCATGCCCTGGGCCATCAGAGGAAGGTCTGCAGTGTCTCTTCCCAGTTCTGGGGGAGACCTAGGAGAACCTCCACATAGGGCCCCTTTGAACTCACACTTGGAAGAACACCAGGACTCTGAGGGGATGGGGTGACCCTCATGGACCCATGTTTGGCACAGCCCATGGAACAGCCCAAGTTCTAGGCACCAGGGTCTCAGGAATCTGGCTAGGCCTGGGCCCAGGGAACACTCCACCCCCAACCTAGAGAAGAACCTGGAGGCCCTACCTTCTGAATCCATGCAGACTGTATGGTGCTGGCCACCAGAGAAACCCACCCAGGACTTGGTGGAATTCTTGAAGGATGTTAGGTTCTGGGGTACAAAGCAAGATTCTGTGCCTTGAGTTCCTGGGGGAAAGGCCAGAATAGAGCTGTCAGGGGTGACAGTGTTCTGGGAGCTGCCCTTCTCAAGCTCCTCACATTGAGGCCACCCCCATCAGGAGATGGATATTCTCCCTTTACAGATGACAAAACTGTGGCTCTGAGGGGTTAGATGACCCTTCAAAGGGTGCACAATGAATGACTGGTGGAGCCGGGACTGGAACCTAGATCACTGAGTCATGCCTAATGCCAAGCTTGGGACTTACCAAGCTGATGGTAGTTGGAGAGGCCAAAGCCATATACGTGGCCCTCACGGGAGATGGCGAAGGTGAAATAGGCACCGCAGAAGGCATCCTGGAATTTCACATGGCCCCGGCTTCCCCTGGATTTCAGCATCACACACTTAGGGACCAGGAGTCGTTCTGTAGGCAGAAGAGGAAGCCATGGTTAGTGACAGACAGACGCTCATGGCCTCTCTTCTCTCTGCCCCTGAGTCTATTTCCCTTCCAGCCCTTGGGGGAGGCTAAGCAGGGACTCTTATCCCTACTGTAAAGAAGAGGAAACTGAGGCCAACAGAATATAAGTGTCTTGCTCAGAGTCCCACAGCCATTACAGGTAACATTTACATGGAACCTACCAGGTGCCAGACATTCTTCTAATTAATCCATTTAACTTCACAACAACCTAATGAAGTAGGTTTGGAGGTAGGTAGGTTTAGGGATGAAGAAACTATGTTCAGGGTCCCATAGCCAGTAGGTGGCAGAACCAGGATTCAAACCCCAAGGTCATCTGTCTCGAAAGTCTGAGTTGTTAACCAACACTGCAGGTCCATCTGATGCAAGCTGGAACACAGAGAATCCCTCCTGCCTTTGGCCTCTGGGGGGTGTGGCTTGCCAATATGCCCTGCTGGAGGTACCAAAGTCACCTACCAAGGCCCTGCCGGCCACCACGGTTGGCAAATAACTCAGGCACGCGGCCCAGCTGGCCCTGCTCCCCGCAGCCCAAGGTGTAGAGGTCGCCGTCAACTGTCAGCATCACCAAGTGGTCATTTCCTGAGGGTGAAAGCAAGGCAGGGATGCAGGGCTTGTCTATAAAGCCCAAGGCTGGGCCGGCCTCAGAACAGGGTTCTTGGTCTCCTGCCCACAGCAAGTGCGCCCAGACTCACCTGAGGCTACCTTCACCACAGGAGCGTCCAGCTGCACCTGTACAGGCACCATGCTCTTCTTCATGGGTTCCAACAGCCCGATTACACCGTTATTGTCCTAGAAGGCAGGGACGGAGCACTTACCGGCCAGTCCCGGCTGCCCCGTGCCAGTCGAATCCAGGTTTGCAGGCAGCCGCAGAGCTGTCCGGTGAAGGGCAGTGGTACTAGATGGGTATAGAGAGGCACACAGGAGCCAGGCTACATTCTGAAACATTTATGAATGAAATCCTATGTGGTCTGGGATTTGCATTAAAATAACCAAGGAGTGGTGTAGTGGATCGGAGTGGAAATAAACAAGTCTGGCCACATGCTCATAACTGTAGAAGCTGTGTGGCAAGTAGATGGGGGTTCAATATATTATTCTTATTACTTTTATATGAGTTTGAAATTCTCCATAAAAATTTAAAAAAATATCCTTGATGAGGAAACACCCCATCAGATGCCTTTATTTTTGACATTTCAAAATAAATTAAATGCCAAAGTTCCAAAACAATTTTAATGCTTAATGTTTTTTAAACTACACTCCCCTGCCTTGGAAACTCTGAGATCTCTGAGGTGCGACAATCCCTGCCTCCCTGCCCGCCCAACCCTCTGGGAAGGGTGGAAGAGGGCTGGGAAGGTGAGGGGGATGCTGAAGGCAGGGAGATGGGTGAGGACAGCAGGCTTCCTGGATCAGCCTCAACCCAGGAGCATCCTTGACTTATTCCTTGCCCAGGAAATACACTTCATAACGTCAGAGTCAAGGAAGCAGCCGGTGACCTGGGTCAGGCCTCGGCTCTACCTGTGGGCTTTCATCTCCCCAACAGTAAGTACAGTGGGGGCATGGAGGTGATTATCTTTGGGGCTCCACCAGTTAACTCCACCTGCCAGGCCCCATGCAGTCTTCCAGACCCAGCCTTACCCGGAAGGAGCCCCAGAGGAAGACACGGCCATCCTCGGTGAGGGCTGCTGTGTGACTGTCTCCTGCTGACACCTGTACCACCTTCTCTTGCAGTTCCACTTTCCCAGGGACCATCTCCGAGCCCTCCACTGACGTGTCCCTTCCCAGGGCACCCTCATCATTGCAGCCGAAGGAGTAGACCTGTGCCCAGGATGCCCCCATTAGTGCAAGGTCTGGCCTCTCAGTCCATTCTTTTTTTTTTTGATACAGAGTCTGGCTCTGTTGCCTGGGCTTGAGTGCTGTGGCGTCAGCCTAGCTCACAGCAACCTCAAACTCCTGGGCTCAAGCAATCCTTCTGCCTCAGACTCCCAAGTAGCTGGGACTACAGGCACACGCCACCGTGCCCGGCTAATTTTTTTTTTCTATATATATTTTTAGTTGTCCAGATAGTTTCTTTCTATTTTCAGTAGAGACGGGGTCTCACTCTTGCTCAGGCTGGTGTCGAACTCCTGACCTTGAGTGATCCTCCCGCCTCGGCCTCCCAGAGTGCTAGGATTACAGGCATGAGCCACTGTGCCTGGCCTCAGTCCATTCTTGTTTAGGCCACTCCCTGCTTGGCCAGCCAGCTCCATCTCCACAGCAAAATATGTGTGGCTCAAAGGTCCTGCCCCAAGCCCCCCAACCCCAGGCCTTGTCCAATCCTGTGCCAACCTCCACAACCTACCTGGCCACTTTTGCTTAGACACACAGTGTGCATGCCCCCAGCCTCGGCCTGAACAACATCCTCCGGAATGGACACCAGGGCTGGCTTCTTCCTCTCCATCACATTCTCACCTAACCCCAGTTGGCCCACGTCGCCCTGGCCCAGTGTCAGCACCAAGCCTGGTTCTGTGCTGTGGGACCTGTGTGAGACTGAGGGGTGAAGAAGACAGCTCTGAGTGTGTAGGATGACAGCAGAGAGGAGAGGGCAGTTCATGGGCTCTGGGATCATACAGACCTGGGTTCAAGCCCCTGCTCTGCCACAGACCACTAGTGTGACCCCTTCCAAACCTAAGTTTCCTCATCTGTGAAATGGGGATAACAAAAGTTCCCGTCTCATAGGGTTTTTGTGAAGATTAAAAACTGAACACATTAATGTGAGAGGGAGGAAATGGGAACCAGGAGACATTCAATACCATGAAATGAATCTTGGTGGGGAGGGTGAGGGGACAGTGAGGACACAAGATGGCTTTCCTAATTAGCTATAAGTTATTAGTAAGGAGCCATGATGCCAGCAGTCAGATAATAATGTCTACCCCTTTACTGACTGCTTACTCTCCTACTTCTAAATTGCTTTGTGGTCCCTCAAATTATGCTACAGACTTTCCTTATTTAGGATCCTGTTGTATATGGAAGAACAGAGCCTCCCAGAAGTTCGGTAACCTTCCCAGGGTCATAAAGCTAATTAGCTGAGTCTGCCCTGAAACCAAGGGAGACCATCTGGGTCAGAGCACAGTCCTCAACCTCCATCCTAGCCCTTCTCTACCCCAGGCTGTCATTTTCAACTCCTGGACATATTCACAGAGGAAAACCATCCCCTTCCGCCCCTCTCCTATGGCAGACCAGCAGCTGAAGAGGAAAGGGCAGGAGTGAGAGCAGACAGAGCCACCTGAAGACAGGTAGGCACCAACCAGTGGGCCGCATGGCTTCTGCTGGCCAATGGAGGCCACCCGTGGCCCCGGACAGCCAATGGTATCCAGCCCCTCCCCCTGGGGGTGTGGCCACAGCTGCCAGGGCCACGGCTGCGCAGAGGGTGCGCTGGGCAGGGAGCCACCTGGTCGAGTTTTCTGGTCAGGAGGGCTCGGCCTGCAGGCACCTTGGCAGGAGCGGGCGCCAGGAACGCGGCGGGAGGTAGCAGCCCTCGCGCCTGCAAAAGACAGACACTGTCTGAGCTTGGGTCCACAGTCCCTCCTCCCAGACTGGGGTGGCTCTTCTCTCCTCCCTGTCCTCTCCTCCAGAGTCCCAGGAGAGAGGAAGCCACAGCCACCTCCCTCAAATGCCGCCAGGCCATTATTCCATTTAATCCTCATAACAGCCCACAGAGGTTGGTGCTGCTCTCTCCTCCATTTTATGAAGTGGATAATCCACATTCAGAGAGGTTAAGTGACTCAACCATGGTTACACAGCTAGGAAGTGGCAGAGCCAGGACTTGAACCCACTTCTGGAAGTCAGTGGTCCTAATCATAATGTATTACTGCCCGGGGCAAAGCCTTAGGACCTCATTTTTTGCCAGTACTGCCTTTTAGACGAGTCTCTGCTCCTTTCTGATTCCCCAAGGGTGGGATTCAATGAGCTATAGGAAACCCTTCAGCTAGGTGGCGTCCCTGGTCATCCAAGCCCCTCAGCTTCAAGTGTCAGGAAGGATCCCAGTCCCAGATTCTCAGGGCTCCAGGAGGCTGCCAGCGCCCACCCAGAAAGAGGAGAAGGCCAACTTACCCTTCACCTTCTTGCTTTTGGGAATGGCATCTTCTGGGGGTGACCTTTTCTTAGCTATGCGCTTGGGTGGCATCTTTGTGTCCTGAAAAACCCAGTCAAATACTACATGTCAGAAATGGCAAACATTTTCCTAATTGGCAATATTTATCAAAAAACCCTAAAAAAAAAGCAGAGGAATTGCCAGCAATTCAACTTCCCAAAATTTATCCCAAGAACAGAATAATGCACGCACCCATAGATTAAGTTCTGCAAATGTTCTCTACCATATTCTTCATAACATTATAAAAAATAAGAAAGAGCAACCCATGTGCTCAATTGTAGTGGATTAGCTAGATAATATGTGGTATATTCGTGATAGAACAGTATGAAGCCATTATAAGTGATGCTTTCAGAGATGAATTTATCAGTCACCTTTGCCAAGTTAAACAAGCAGATTGAAAAACAGCCCATCATCTCATTTTTGAAAAAAAGAAAAAAGTATTACACACATAAAAATATGTGTAGAAAAATGAGTGGAAGAAAATATATGCAATATTAACAATGGTAACCTCTAGAAAATGGGATTATGGACAATTTTTGCTTTTTTCTTTATACCTTCCTATATTATTAATATCTAAGATGTTCAACAAGGAGCATTAACATGTGTTTTCAAATTCTTTAGTCTGTTTTAAAAAAATTAAAACATTGAAGAACAACATTAAGTGAAACATCCCTCATAACTCTCTCCAACCCTGAGATAACCGCCATAACTTTGGTGACACATTGCTGTTATGATCAGAGGGGGGAAAGCTGTTTTCATTAAATGAAACCAAACCAGACCATTTATCCCTTTTGATCCAGAAGTGCCGCTCCTGGGAGGAGCCTGTCTTTCCTAAACAGTCTGACAAGAGAAAAGAACTGTATATACATTCACATTAACATACAAACACCAGGTGTTAACGAAATGGGGAAAGGAAATCACCTACGGGTGACAAGGAAGGTTGGACCTAGGAAGACCCAGGCAGCTTCGGCCCTGCGTCCCTCTCCTCCTTTAACTGCTGCTGCCTCCCCAGGGCTGCCATGTCTCTTCCAGGCTGCTGGGAACAGAGACATTTCCCCCAGCTCTCTCAATTCCAATCCAGCCCAAACCTGTGTCCAAAGTCTTCTTTTCCTCCACATATGCAGCCCTGGAAACAAATCTTTATGAGCCCTACTCTTTAAGGTCATGAAAGACAGTCAAGCTGCCTAAGCCTGGGGCTTCCAAACTCTAGTCTGTGAACCCTCTGGAATGAACCTGTGCTTTGCAGCTATCCAGATGCAGAAGTGGTCTAGCATGTGGTGGTCAAGATCACAGCCTCTGGAGCCAGAATCTGAACTTCTTTCCAGCTGACCTTGGGCAGTTATTTAATCTCTTTATCATTCAGTTTCCTCCTCAGTAAAATGGAGATAATGGTACTTATACCTTTGTATGATGCGTAGGATTAAGTGAGCTGATAATGTGAAAATTCTTACATAGTAAGTGCTCAATAAATCAATACTGGTGTTAGTACAGTGTCTAGGGCCTGCCCTAGGCAATACTCAGGCACAGCCCCATCTGAGAAGCAGTGATCTAATCTAAGCCACCTCTTCTCCCTTTATTAGATGAGGGACAAAGACTCTACTACCTAAGGATACAAATGGAAGGAGGACTCCAAGAGCCCTTCTCAGTCCTGGCTGTGGCCATACCAGCACCCCCTCCCTCATTCCTTCCTTCCCCTAAGAGCCTCAGCCTCTCCAGCTCTCCCCTCCATGGTACATAAACACAAGACTAGGCACTTTTCTGCTCGTTACCCTGGGGCAGGACAACAAAGTACTAAAGATGGAAAGTAACTGAGGGCCTAGAATCCTGCCAAGCCTGTGTAGGCTGAACTTCTGCAGGTTGGGACTGGCCGGGTTCTGACTCTGATGAGGTGGCAGTTCTGAATTTCATCCAACTTTTATCCTGCCAGGGGTGGGACTTCTCCCCTCCAACCTGCCTCTTTGAGACCCCTCTCCTCACACTAAAAATGCATGTTCTTTGGGATAAGAGGGAACTGGGTTTGCCTTCCAGAGCTCTGGCTTGCTCTCTCCCCTGCCCTTGTCACTTTGGCTGGCCAGCAGCCTTGACCTCTCTGAGCAGTATCTTCATCTGTAAAAGGGGATGCAATGGGGCCCAGTGTGATGGCTCACGCCTGTAATCCTAGCACTCTGGGATGCTGAGGAGGGTGGATCGCTCAAGGTCAGGAGTTCGAGACCAGCCTGAACAAGAGCGAGACCTTGTCTCTACTACAAAATAGAAAGAAATGATCGGGACAACTAAAAAATATATACATAGAAAAAATTAGCCAGGCATGGTGGCACATGCCTGTAGTCCCAGCTACTTGGGAGGCTGAGGCAGAAGGATTGCTTGAGCCCAAGAGTTTGAGGTTGCTGTGAGCTAGGCTGACGCCACGGCACTCTAGCCTGGGCAACGGAGTGAGACTCTGTCTCAAAAAAAAAAAAAAAAGGGGGGGATGCAATGACTACTTCTCAGGCCTGTTATCAAGACTCAATGAAATGTTTGTAAAGGACTTCCCAGTGCAGCAAATACTCAGTATGAGGCAGTATTTATTCATTTGTCCCACAAATATTTACTGAGTGTTTACTACCACTGCTTGGCTTTGGACCAGGAGGTAGAGCAAGGAAAAAGGAGACTAACCCTCTCTCTACTCTCACAGAGCTTATGCTCTAGTAAGAAAGAAAAAAGCCAAGGCAGAGGGAAAGGAGCCTGGGGCAATGGAGAGGGCGGGGTGACCGTCAGGCACCCCGGCACTTAGCACTGTTACTGCTGCGTGCGGTTAAGCTTATTAAAAAAAAAAAGAAAGAAATAAAAAAGCCAAAATTATTACAGATGGCACCATGTGATGTGACAAGAGAATAAATAACTTGGGTTTGCACAACAATGTGAATATACTTAATGCCATAAAAGTGTACACTTACAAATGTTTAAAATGGTAAATTTTTGTTACATATTTTATCACAATAAAAACAAAAAGAGAATAACTTGGGATAGGGGAGAATAGTGGTCAGGGAGGTAGCATTCAGGTTAACACCCGAAATATGAGAAGGGAAGACCAGGAGAACAGCATCCCAGCCAACAGTGCAGTGTGTTTGAGAGCCCGGGGAGGCCAGTGGGGTTGGGGCTGCAGTGGTCAAACGGGACAAAGCGGGCGGGGGCTGGATCACCCAAGCCTTGTAGGGAAAATACTGAAAAGTTTTAGGTAGAAGAATGTCTTCATGAGATTTGCATTTATTTATTTTTTTGAGACAAGTCTCACTCTGCTGCCTGGGCTGGAGCGCGGTGGTATCATCATAGCTCACTGCAACCTCAAACTCCTGGACTCAAGTGATCCTTCCTCCTCCACCTCCCAAAGTGCTGGGATTACAGGTGTAAGCCACTGAGCACTGCAGAGATTTGCATTTTAAAAAGATTGTTCTGGCTACTGTAAAGAAAATGGAAAGGATTGGAAGGATCACGAAGAGTGGAAACAGGCAGACTTTTTAGGAGGCTACTGCAGGCACCCAAGTGAGAGATGGTAGTGACTTGATTTGCTCTGAGGCAACAGAGAACAGTATATGAAATAGATCTACTTAGGAGACAGACTAGATTTGCTGGTGGATTAGATGTGGGCAGTGAGGGAGGGGGGAAAAATCAGGAATAACTTGTTCATCCTAAAAAAATCCAGAGGATCCTTGGCTGGCCTGCCCAGGATCCCGCTGTGAGCTTGGCCAAACACAAGGATGCCCAGGCTTGTGCTTAAATAACTAGGTGGATGGTAGACTTCTACTTAGTGAGATGGAGAACACTGTGGAACCAACAGGACAGGAGAGGCCTGGAGCCTCATTTTACCAGGTGTTTTCATTAAGTCTGAAGTGCTTGGGAGCCATCCAGAAGGGATGTTAGATGGGCAAAGTTAGATGGGCTAGGGGTGTGGGCTGTAACAGATATCCTCTTGTTTCAGGTAGATGGCTGTGCTCCAAGGCAAATATCCCATCAGCTCATCACAAGGATCTGTAGCAGTTAGCTGGGCCCAGGAGGGAGTGTAGTAGCATGGAAAAGTACTCAAACCAGAAGTCAAGTGAAAAGCCAGGAAACAGAATTATGTCAGCACGTTTGGTGCTGATGCTGGAATGACCTGTGAGCAGAGCCTGGAATGTCGTCAGACAATAAGGGCTATGTGAGGTGGCTGGTACCATGGGCACTAACGAAAAAAATTTGTCATTGTGCACTGGAGCTGACCCAGTCAACATCCCCTTAGCCACCTGTTGGCTAATGTCCTGGGGCATCTCACTGCAAGCTGGCCACAACACTCCCACTCTACAGATGAGAAAACTAAGGTGAAGTATCTTGCCCAAGATTAAAAGAGGAAGCCAAGATCTGACCCAAGCTGGTCAGACTCCAGAGCTGGTGCCCTTGAGTGTTACAAGAAATTGCTTCTACCTACTTCCTCCCCTAGGAAAGACAGTATTTTGTCTCTGGTCTCCCTGCTCCCCACCCCATTTCATTCTCTAAGTCATTCACGATCTTTCCAAACCTCAAACTTGAAATAAGCTGCTTGCCTGCTCAGACTCCTTTGTGGTTCCTCCTGCCCAGCTGATAAAGCCCACATTTCTCAGCCTGGTACCAGAGGCCTCCAGGGTCTGGTACTGACAGAATGGCCTCATTCCTCATCTGTCCCATCCACCTTTCTCTTCCCACAATCTCCTTGTCAGCTGCACCAGGCCGGACTGCTAACTGTCCTCTCTCTCCACACCCTTTCCATCTCTTTACCTTGAATGGCCTTCCCATCCCTTATCCCACTGGAAAAGCTTCTACTCCCGTCTCGAAGTCACCTCCTCTGGTAAACCTTCTCTGAATCCTCCTCCCATCCTAAACCAATCATTCTCTCCCAGAGAAACTGGGACAGGCTTTTGGATCATGACTTTAATTTACATGCCTAACAACCATACCACTCTACTTCCTAAAATATGAGCCCCCTTGGGGGCACTGGCCACTCATTGTGTCTTCCATATGCAAAAACCTTTTACTTCTCTGGACAAGCTAAAGAAGGGGGCACTATCACTCCTATTTCACAGTTAAGGAAACTGAGGCTCAGAGAGGTAACTTTATTTGCCTAAGTTCACACAATAAGTAAAGGAGAGCCAGAAAAAGAACCCAGGTATATTTAATCGATTAAAAAAAAAAAATGAACGGGTCAGGTAAAGGCGGACCATGATCCAGGCAGGGGCTACTTCAGCCTGAGCAGCCCCTCCCACCCCAAGATCCCCATGAGCTTAGCCAAGTACAAGGAGCAGAGAACAGAAGCCAGCTGAGAGAGGATGGTGAGACCAGAGAGGAAACACTGAGGCAGCTAGGGCCTGAGGGAGGGCCACATGGTGACAGATCCACTGAAAAACATGGGAAACGTGGGGAAGGACACTGGGTACACTCCCTGCCGCAGTGGAGAGAGCACTGGCTCAGTCCCACAGACGTTAAGTTCTCTTTAGCCCCAGATTCTTCACCCCTTCTAGGCCCTGCACTGGGCCGGGACGGAAGGGGAGGCCACCTTTAAAAGGCGGAGCCCTGTGCCCGTGACCTGCCTATCCTGTCTGCACAATTCAGTCCTTTGTACAGACTCCCTAACTGCCAGGTGTGTTTCTTGTCCAGTCCTGAGTATCTGGGCCAGGAATAAGGAGCCCTCTTTTGTCCTTGTGTCCTAGCCCCTGCACCCTCAACACGGCTTCCATGTTCAAGGAGCTTACAATCTGGGAGAAGAGTGAGACACAGTCACAAATAAAAGCCAGATACTGTGTCAACTTCCACTAACAGGCACTCATGGTGTGTCAGCCTCTTCTAAAATGCTCATACCTACCCTCCCTGGGTAGTGTGATCACCCCAGGTTTACAGATGAGAAGAGGCTCAGGGAAGGTGCCCCAGGCCATACAGAGGTGGGATGAAATCCCAGGTTTCCTGACCACACCCAGCAGGGTCAGAGCAGCCTCACCGCACCTCCGTTTCCTTATTTGTTGAATGAAGGGGGTGGACACACCAGACTAGACAGTCCACCAGGAGCTCGGTGCTCCTGCTACGACTCCCTGCGACCTCACCACAGCTTCATTTCTGCAAAGGGAGACAGGCACAGCAGCTGTCCCCTCCCTTCCCCGAGCCAGTGGCAGAACTTGCCAGCCAGACTCAGAGGCTGAAGAATGTCTTTGTGCAGAAGGTCCCCAGGAGGGAAGGGAGAAGGCACATGTGTCAACAAACATTTGCTGAACTGCTGTTACGCCAGGCACAGAGCTGGCATATTTTGCACCAGGAGTTCCTCACCCGGATCCCCCTGTATACAAGCTGTGCCTGGGCCTGTGCATTTCCCCCGATAAAGGGGCCACGGCTTCCACCAGATGTTAGACCTTCCCCACATGCTTCTTACTTTCATTTTACAGATAAGGAAATTAATCTCAGAGGGATTGGGTGGGTCGCTCAAAGGCACCCGACTAGAAGTTGCAAAGATGAACAGAACAGGATTCTTGCTCTTGGGATGTCTTCGAAACAGGAGCTTCGTGAACTCCCAATTCATCTCTTCAAGCTCCACTCTGATGCCCCTCTTGGGTGAAACCTTCCCTCCCGTCACCGCCCCCCACTCTACCCAGTGTTCCTTGGCCTTGCACACCAGCCCCTGCTGTATCTTGTGACTGTCCTCCTCCAGTCACTAAAAAACCTGTGGTATCCCTGACCGTAACACTCACCTATACCTCCATGCCTGTGCTTGTGCTGTGCCCTCTGCCTGGATCGCCCTAACCGCACCACCCCCAGGCTGCCTGAATAACTGGTCCTTCAAAACCCCGTTCAAGACACACTCCACTTCTGCTAGGGCACACAAGTCACACGTGGTCGGAGTTCAGTTAATATCTGATGAATGAATGACTTGCCAGCAGCATCGCCCCAGGCTCCAAGTGCATACGTTGGTGATCACCCTGGACCATAATAGCGGGCCACACGAGGTCTCCCCAAGGAGTCCCGGGGCGCCATAAAGGCCACACGGGGCCCGCCGTTCTCACCACTGTCCCTCAGTCCTGCAAGAGCGGCACAGAATAGACGGCCAGCAAATAATTTGTTGACAAACTGAGCTGATGCGGAGTTCACGGCACACCGCACCAAGTAGTCAAAAGTCGTCATCTGGGTGCCTGTTGACGCTGAGGTTTCTTTCCCTGCAGCGGACCCTCGCCACCCACCCTCGAGCTCCCGAAGCAGACCCTCTCCCGCATAGGGTTCCCTCCCTGCTCTGCAGACCGCTTTCTTCAAACGAATGCTGGACAAAACCACCTTCCCTGCTGCAGAAACGCAGTCCCCGCCCGGGGGCCGCCCCAGCCCGCGAGCCGCACACGTCTGCGCGCCAGGGCTGGCGAGGTCACCGCGGCCGCGCGCACCCCGCCCGCCGCGCTCGGGCCGTTTGAATCTCCCGCCTGCGCGGGCGCCGAGGGGCGGGCGTAAGAGGCGCGGCGGCAGAGGGGCCGCGCTGCCCTAGCTCCGGCGAGGCGGGGCCGGGCCCGCAGCACGGGCGCCCGGCGAGGCCGGGGACTCGCGAGCCCGCACCGCGCCTTCCTGCCGCCCGCTTCACGTGGGGCCGGCGCCGCGCGACACAGGCAAGAGCCGACAACGACCTAGGCCCGCCGCAGACCAGCCAGTGCTCCGGCTGTGGCCGCCCCGCGCGCCGTCTTCCGCCCAGACCCTCTGTGGGTCACAGGCGCGACCTACCTCGGTGCAGGACAGCCACCAGGAACTCCAGCGCTCGCCGGCCGGGCCGCGAACTGCCCCAGAGCATGCGCTCTGCAGGCCTCCGGCCCCGACCCCGGGCGAGAAAGGAAAACAAAGAGCCCAGCGGCCCCTGGCGGCCACCCAGGGAAGTGCAAGTGACATGCTCCCTGGCTAGGGAGCTCTTGGCCAACTCTCTCCTCTGTCCTGGCTGCAGTGGTTGTGTATTTTGGAAACCCCAAATTGGGACAAGTGGACGGACAACTAGAAAGATTACTTGAATCTCGTTTTGATTAGGAAAATATGGTGCGGTAGGGTCTGTACAGAGAAAAAAGATACTGATCTTCCCTGCCCTCAAAAGAGGATCTCCATGGAGAAGGATGAGAAATCAGATTATCAGCAACCACGCAGTGCTATGACAGGGGTACACACAGGGGCATCTAACTCAGCTTGGGACTTAAGAATGGCTTTCCAAGTTAATGGCAGGGCATCCTAGGAGAAGTGGCCCTTGCAATGACAGGGAGCCATGAGAACCCAGGGAGGTCGTGGGAAACTGCCAAGTAGACTGAAGCTGGGGTACCCGTGGGCACGACAGGGTCTTGTGTGTCTGAGGAGTCCAGCCTCTATCCTGAGGCAACTGAAGGGAACTATGGAAGGGATTTGAGCACAGGGATGACAGGATCAGATTTTTTAGAACAAAATAGAGAATGGACTTGGGAGAAATGGGAGGCAAGGATGGGGGCAGTAAGAAGAGTGAGACTGGGCTTGGGAGCTGGAGATGGAAAATAGGCACCAAGCAAAATACCCTTTCTTGTTACGACACCCTTCCTTCAGGATGGACACAAACAGGTGTTCTCTGAGGTGACCTCTCAGGCCATTTGATTGTGTCTGGGGATTTCCCAGGGCAGGGCAGCACCCCTGCAGAAGGTATTTTCTCCGTTCCGTGTTGATTCTGACTCTGAAAGTCATATGGCACTGGAACTACCCGAACTCTAGAGGGACACTTTTGATGAGTGTTTCGCCAGCTGAATTTCTTCTACGATGCAGAACCCACCGCAGAGGACTCCCCTGTCCTCAGGGTCTCTTACCTCTGCAAGTTGACTTCTGCCTCCATCTTGTACTCCTCTTTTGGATGATATACTGTGAAATTTCTCCAAGTTGTTCTCCTGGGATCTTTAATCTCTCTGCTGTCCTCCTCCAAGATCTTACTCATTCATGTGGCTTAATGTAATTATAAAAAGTGATTATTATTATTGCCTATTTTGCAAAACCCTGTATTTTAACTACATAAACACATTCATGTCCAGGAGCTCATCTGTTCCTCACAAAAACCTCATGACAGTTGGGAAATAAGAACAATGAAGTTGAGCATGTTTTCTGGGGTCATCACACAAGTGGTGGAAGGAGACCTGAACTCCTGTTCAGGGCTAGGCCATCACCTTTGAACTGACAGGTCAGTCCATCTGGGGTGGTTCTGAGCTGCACCCCAAGTTGCAGTCCTACATCTCTACCCAGGAGACCCAACGCCTTAAACTCAAGAGTCCAAAATAAAACTCAGTACTTTTCTAGGGCTCTAGACTTCCTTCCTCTACTGTATCAGTCCAGCCAAGGTTAGGGTTCTCTGAGAAGTACAGGTTCAAACCTTAACTTCTTTTCTGATTCTTTTCTCTCTTCTCCTTTTCGTATTTCTATTTCTGGCCCTCTTGTCTAAAGCACAACCCTCCTGGCCTCTGCTCCTGCCTCTCATTTCTTCCCTTCCACTTCATCCCACCTGGATCCCCAGCCTACATTTGACTTTCTGTGAGAAAGCCCTGCTTAGAGATCTTTAAAAACTCAGCGCAGTTCAAAAAGCATTTCTTTAGTGCCGCGCTTGGAGCACTGGGCGGCAAATGCCCCAAGCAATTGATTTCCCATTTCTCCTTTAGCCTCTGTGCTGTATTCTGAAGGTGCCCACGCTTATGCCCACCTTTTCACCTTTACCTGGCCTTTTCTCCCTTCCAGGGTGCCTTCCTTCCCACCCAGCTGAATTCTTGTTATAATTTAAGGCCCAGTTCAGTCTCTACCTTCATGAAGCCTTCATTGGCTCTACTTACCTTTTTGTTCTCTTAACCCAAATATTGATTTGAATTTTTTTGCGCCCTATCATTGTTTTATTTATTGAAATGTGAACTCTAAAAAAGAGAACATTCGATTAAACCTGACCCAGAACTGACCCAGATGATAAAATTAGAGTGAAGGACATTAAAACAATTATTATAAGTGTATTCTGTATGTTCAAAAAGTAGAGACATGGAAGACATAAAAGTCCTAAAGTGAACTTTTCCACATGAAAACTACAATATCAAAGATGATATTGTAGGGATGGGATTAACAATACATTGGATATTGCAGAAGAAATGATTAGTGAACTTGAAGACCTAGCAACAGAAACTGTCCAACATGAAGCATGGAGAGAAAAAAATAATTTTAAAAAATGAAAGGAACATCAGTGAACAACTTTAAATGGCTTAATACACAGATAGCTGGAGTCCCTAAAAGCCAGGAAGATCTAGAGACTGAAAAGATATTTGAAGAAATAATGCCTAAAAAATGTCCAAACTGCAAATCTACAGATCTGTGACAGTTAAATTTATGTGTCAACTTGGCTAGGCTATGGTGCCCAGATGTGTGGTCAAATACCACTTTAGATGTTGCTATGAAGGTTTTTTTTTTTTTTGAGACAGAGTCTCACTCTGTTGCCTGGGCTAGAGTGCCATGGCGTCAGCCTAGCTCACAGCAACCTCAGACTCCTGGGCTCAAGCGATCCTCCTGCCCCAGCGTCTTGAGTAGCTGGGACTACAGGCATGCGCCACCATGCCCGGCTAATTTTTTCTATATATTTTTAGTTGTCTGGCTAATTTCTTTCTATTTTTAGTAGAGATGGGGTCTCGTTCTTGCTCAGGCTGGTCCCAAACTCCTGACCTCGAGCAATCCTCCCGCCTCGGCATCCCAGAGTGCTAGGATTACAGGCGTGAGCCACCGTGCCCGGCCTGAAGGTATTTTTAAAGATATGATTTGAGGAAAACAGATTACTGTCCATAATGGGGGTGGACCTCATCCAATCAGGTAAAGGCATTAAAAGAAGGAATTCTGCCAAAACTGTTTTCTGGCCCAAGATTGCAACATCAACTCTTGCTGCATTCTGGAGATGAGAAGTGTGACAAAAAGAAAAGAAAAAAATAAATAAAACACTCTTGCTGGGCCGGGAGTGGTAGGTCACACCTGTAATCCTAGCACTCTGGGAGGCCTAGGTGGGAGTATCGCTGGAGGTCAGGAGTTCAAGACCAGCCTGAGCAAGAGTGAGACCCCGTCTCTGCTAAAAATAGAAAGTAATTACTTTTAAGTTTTTAACATTTTTTTTCCCACTGCAAATAATGCATCTAGACACCTCCTTTATTTTGTTCCATCCCCCCAGATCTTTTGAGGAAAATGTTTCTTCAGGATCATTGTCTCTTCATGGTGCTCTCGATGTATGACTCCAGCAGGAAGATGGTTTCATCCACCTGGATCTCACTGGCATCCAACTTGTTGACGTTATGTTTCAGGGTCTCTAGCTGCTGAAGTTCAGGGGCTGTGATCATCTCCTCTATTTCTAATCCTCTATTTCTCCTCTAATCCTAGCACTCTGGGAGGCCGAGGTAGGAGGATCGTTTGGTCTCAGGAGTTTGAGACCAGCCTGAGCAAGAGCAAGACCCTGTCTTTACTAAAGATACAAAAAGTAGCCGGGCATGGTGGTACATGCCTGTAGTCCCAGCTACTTGGGAGGCTGAGGCAGACGGATCGCTTGAGCCCAGGAGTTTGAGGTTGCTGTGAGCTCTGATGATGCCACGGCACTCTACTCAGGGCAACAGAGCGAGACTCTGTCTCGGAAAAAAAAAAAGAAAAGAAAAGAAATGATCATGAGGAATTCTCAATGGTCCAGACCTATCTCCAAGAGCCAGTGATGCCATTCTGGATGCTTGGCGGGGGAAGGGGGGAAGGGGAGGTGAGTATGATGGTTAAGAGTTCAGGCTCTAGAGACCAGCAGACCTTCAAATCCTATTCTGTATGACCTTGAATAAATAACCTAACCTTGATTGTTTTCCTTCTCTAGCAAATGGATTGAATAAAAGTCCCTGCACCACATAGGGCTGTAATGAGGATTAAAGAATGCCTACCCCATGGTAAACCTTCAGCAAATTTGGAGTACTATCAAAATATATGGTTTCCATCCATATCTTTGTGCATGGGAAAGACGTGCACAAAGACTAAGGGGTGAAACAGGAAAGTGTGGCCAGGAAAGGACTCCCGCTCTTCAGGAAACTGTACTTATTTCCTTTAGCATTTTTCACACAATCAAGTAAAGTTAGGCACATAGGTTTATAATTCATTGCAACTGAAACTGAGTTTTTATGGTGTAGTGCTTACTACATTAGCCTAACACAAAAGTTCTGTGGTTTATTATTTTTTTTAAGACAAGGTCTTGCTCTGCCACCCATGCTGGAGTGCAGTGGTGCAATCACAGCTCACCATAACTTTGAACTCCTGGGCTCAAGCAATCCTCCTGCCTCAGCCTCCTGAGTAGCTAGGACTGCAGGCACATGCCACCACACCTGGCTAATTTTTTAGTTTTTGTAGAGATGAGGTCTCCCTATGTTGCCCAGACTGGTCTTGAATTCCTGGCCTCAAGTGATCATCCTGCCTCAGCCTTCCCAAGTGCTGGGCTTACAGGTGTGAGCCACCACACCCAGGGGTTTAAGCCAGATGAAAATATTGATCTTTTTTGAGGTGTGATTTGTAGGCTGAATACAGGTTCTGTGGTCAATTGCCTTGGCACAGATGCATGCTTTGCCACTTTCTGGCAGTATAACTTGGGCAAGTTTCTCAAGTCCTCCAGCCTGTTCCCTCATCTGCAAATAGGCCCAAAGAGAGTACCTACTTTACAGGTGCATGAAGGATTAGATGAAATAATGTGTAATATAATCGTATCACAGTGCCTGGCTCAAAGTTAATAGTATATCATAATGTGGCTTTGTAGTTCAAGTTCTGGTTCTTCTAGGTGATATTGGGCAAACTACTAATTCCTCAATCTCCCCTTCTTCTCTTCTAAAAAGGTAGGGTGTTTTTGAGTGAGACTAAGCCTGGTTTAATAGATAAATGAATAGTGGTAGACGTTTTTCATTCAACAAAATGTATTGGATACTACACCCCTGTTCTTTGAGAAGTCACATAAAGAATGTTATTTAACAAGTTCACGATACTTATGTGCTAGAGATTATAAGCTTTGCAAATATTAACTCATTTAATCCTCATTACAACCCCACGAGGTAGGTGCTTTTATCATCCCCATTCTATGGATGAGGAAATTAAGGCAGAGAGGTTAAGTGACTCACCCAAGCTCTCATCGACAGCCAAGTGGTGGTATCAGCAATCCACAATTCCTAAGCTTGGCAACAACCAGTATAACTGTCTGCCTATACGCAGAAAAAGGCCAGAAGGGCCTGTTTGGAAAAAGTCTGAAGGCAAGCAAGCTGCAAGCAGTTTAACAGAGAATAGGACCTAGAACATCTGCTGACAGCATTCTTTAGCTACAACTTGGAGGTCAGGAGAGAAATGCATGTTCTGTCCAGCATTGCTGTTTTCCAATCCCACCCTGAGAATATGAATTGAAAACTAATTCCACTGGTTGCTAGGGAAAAGCTACTATTCATCTCATTGAACACTTTACACTCCAGAGATGTTATGTGTTAATATAGAATGTTAGTGAAAGCAGGAAACAGGGCTTCTTCCTGAGCCAGGATTTGATGCCTGTGTGTGCAGAGGTTCCAGTTCTACTTGTTGACTTGGGCAATTTAGCTTTCTCTTATTTTTCCACCAGAGTGGGTTAGATTAATAACCACTTTACAGAACTAAAATATGCCAAGTCTTTAGGACAGTGCTGGGCACAGGCAGGCATCGCTACTGGTTTAGGAAGATGTCTTAGATGTTACTTAGCTTTAAAATCAAGCTGTTTATTGTCCAGAATCATGTCTACAACTGCCAACCTTGTTTAACCTGCTCCCACCCTCACACGTATCCTCCTGCTCTGAACACCTCCACAGGGAAGCCTCAAGTGCCCCAACTCATCAAAGCCCAACTTTACCCATAACCTTCATCCTGCCCCCCAGTGACTTCCAAATGGCCTCAAGGCTGTTCCACATGCCCCCACCTAACATTACCTTCTAGATGGTTTCCCACTAGTCCCCATCCTTCAGGGCCTTAGTTTCCTACACTGGCAGCCAGTGCCAGGTGTTTGACAAGGGTTCCATTGTGACTCAACTGTCACATCACGAGGCAGGCTAATTCTGGCAACTCTTAGGCTCAACTGCATTACTCAGAGGTAGCACCGGACTAACCAGCATACCAGCTGTGGAATTTATACCAAACCTCCCAGTCCTACTCTCCTCTTCATTGTGGCAAACTGAGATCGGTATGCATAGCAACTAATTCTGTGTTCAACTCAGGCCATGTCCAGCAAGAACACCCTTAAATGCACCGCAGGCACCTGCCTTAATCAGTATCTACCCTCCAATCTATTAAAGGAAATCATAAGCAGGTTCCTATTGAGCTTAGCACCTAACAGGTATTTTCCCAAGTAACAATCAATTGCCATCTTGCTTATCACAGACCAAGAATCACGGCAGTTAGTATTGAACCAATCAGGCTGCATGTAGTTTTCACAAGTGGTACAATTGAAAGTAGCCACCACAGCATTTATTTCCACATATAAATGAACCACACAGTCATCTTTATTTTGAATCCATATAAACATTAGTTTAATGTACTTTGGACAGGATGTTAGACAAATCACAAATAATCACATTAAACAAAAATCAAAACATCCCTCTTTAATGACATCTATAATAGCTTGTTTCTGCACATTTTTTTTTTTTTGAGACAGTCTCACTGTGTTGCCTGGGCTAGAGTGCTGTGGCATCATCCTAGCTCACAGCAACCTCAAACTCCTGGGCTCAAGCAATCCTTCTGCCTCAGCCTCCCGAGTAGCTGGGACTACAGGCATGCGCCACCATGCCCGGCTAATTTCTTCTACATATTTTTAGTTGTCCGATCAATTTCTTTCTGTTTTTAGTAGAGACGTGGTCTCGCTCTTGCTCAGGCTGGTCTCGAACTCCTGAGCTCAAACAATCCGCCTGCCTCGGCCTCCCAGAGTGCTAGGATTACAGGCGTGAGCCACCGCGCCCGGCCTTGTTTCTGCACATTTTATACTAGTCATGATTACTTGCAAAATCAGGTGTACTTGTGAATGGGGAAAAAAAGCTAGGCAACGTTAGCATCATTGACTAGTTACGACTTCACAAGCATCGACGATATTTCCTTAACATAGCTGCCAACATTCAGCCCCTTCTGGAATTAATTGGGGGGCACAAGGCTGAGTAATCTGTCACCTCTCACGTGGTGACATGAAAATTTGTATTTGTAACCAATTCCATAAATCAAAAGTCTTTAATATTAGAACAGATTTTTTTCTGTTCAAAGGGTAGTTTTAAAAAAGATGTCAAATATGCCCCAAATTATTCCAGTCATGTGCCAAAGATCTAAACCCTCTGTTCAAAAAAGGAAGTCAGTTTACCAACACTTTGCGAATTACAGGATGCACAACTAAGTGTTGTCAATGCCCAATAGTGAAGCACGACTCCTCTTCTTTCCTAAAGGAAAACAAATAATGATTAGACATCTGAAGATCAGACTTTAACTTGAAATTTTGGTACACTAGACATGTTTCCTGCATGGTTTGTCTCCCCAGTCATTGTCCACAGGACTCTGGGAAGTCGTAGGAATATGCAGGCGCAGACACAAAGCCCAGCTTTATCTCCAACGTTGTGGAAAGGGACTGTACATCATGGGGCAGAACCCTATGCTCCCCTATGCCACCTGGACAGAGCCCGGGTAGAGTGACCTCCCAGGGTATCCACGTTGGATCGCTTCTGGTGAGTGACAAACAGTATGGCTAGACATCACCCCTCAACACACTTTCAAGGCCTACATTCTGTTTCTCAGACTACACATGTAGAATAAACTTATTTGGGTTTCTAGGGTCCACTAGGGTTAGTATCCCTGCCTTTTACCGACGTTGTTACTGAGCTGATTAATAAAAAGCAATTTTCACAGAACATGAGCATACACTTCAGAAATTATGTCACTGTAACAAAAAGGTACCAAAGTTTATACTTGCATATATCAAACAAGAGTTTTGAGCTCAGAAGGATAAAATGTCTTAGACGCAGATCTCGACTAATGAGAACAAGGGTCACCTCACTCCCATTTCTAGTACAGAAATTGTTCACAAGCACTCATAAGCCAAAACCAATTCAGAGATTTACTTACCCCCAAAAGTTATTTGGAGTCGTTAACGAATTCTGCAAAACAAGATGTTAACCTATCAGTAAGTGAAAGGAACTGAAGACGAATTAAGGTCAAGATTGGGTGCTCTAGAAAACTGTCTCCCGCATGGTTTGTCTCCCCAGTCATTGTCCACAGGACTCTGGGAAGTCGTAGGAATATGCAGGCGCAGACACAAAGCCCAGCTTTATCTCCAACGTTGTGGAAAGGGACTGTACATCATTGGGCAGAGCCCTATGCTCCCCTATGCCACCTGGACAGAGCCCGGGTAGAGTGACCTCCCGGGTGTATCCACGTTGTAGAGTCCAATTTTACAGACAACTTTGCATCTAATTGACAAGGTTTCCCAGGATATCCACGCTACCGCAGCCCCCAATATCCAACCCCCTCCCCCAAAATTCGGTTTCAAAACGGATCATCTGTTAATGGACTATGCTGGCTGGGAAAGTTAAAAAAAAAAAAACAAAAACAGATCATCTGTCACGTATCAGCAATTTTAATTTCAGACATCCCAAACTAAACTAGAAATCTCAGTACTCTGCGCAAGGTAATAGCAAAAGCACAATCGAAATCGAGCATGTGAGGTCGTTAAATTATCCCTCCATCACAAAAGAAAGACAAGAGGCAGCAGAACTTGGAGCCAATCGCCTCGAAATTACAAAAATTCTCAAACACGAATGGGGATTGAGGGTAACACGCCCGCTAAGATGAACAGCGCAACAGGCGATAGCGGCGGACGGAAGAAGCGGTGCTGCACCTTCAGCGTCCTGCAATGCAAGTCGGGTGGCAGCCGCGCAGGCCCGGGTCTCCACGGCCCGCATCCGGCCCGAACCGGCTCGCGCCTAAGTGCAGTGGGCTCGGACGCCCCTGAAGGCAAACTTCCTCAACAGCACGAACCCCGTGGGAAAGCCTGGTTGCCAAACCGAGGTACTCGGCTGAGGAGCCATACGGGCAAAATCACTTACCCGGCCGCCTGCTCCACGCTTGCGAGTCGCCCTCCAAAAGACAGACTGACCTCAAAGCGTTCTTATTTATACTTTATGAAGTACCCGGAAGTCAAGGAATGCCTAGCACGCCTGCGCCGGAACATGCGCAGTTAGAGAATCGGAAACTCATACCGAGAAGAGGAAGCCTGGAGGGGAAAGAAAAAAAAAAAAAAGAGAATCGAAAACTCGCTGAAGCTACTGGGAATATACTGTAGGTTGAGCTCCACCCTACCTGACTCTGGGGCCTCTCGCGACACTTGAGCTTTCTCTCGAGATCTTGCCGGAGAATGTATTAAATAAATTGCAAAAATAGATTTGTAGGTATGTAGGTGGATAGAAAGTTTACTTCTCTGCAATCACTGCACGTAGTCCGTAGGATATGCCGTTAAATAAACTAGGAAGAAACCCCCTTTGGAATAGTAAGTCTGCAGAGTAGAAACAGACATCGAGAGAAATGCAGAGTCTCAAAAAGAATTGATTCTGCCCTGTCACTAGTGAAGGAAACATTTGCTAAATGAGTAGGGAAATAGGATGGAAGTGCTCCTAGACGAATTGGCTAAAATTAAAAACCTCCTGTGCAAAATAGTGTGAATGTATTTAAAGCCACTGAATTATACACTTAAAAACTGGTTAAAATGGTAAGATTTATGTTATGTATATTGTACTACACACACAAACCCTCCTAATTTAAAGGAGGCAAGTAGAGGATGCTTAAGATACATATTACACATGAAATGTTGCAAATGTGATAGAATTTTGAGTATGGTGTTAGGTGAATATTGCATAAATTGACAGCTATCACAGCTGGACTATACTGAGTAGAAACATTTATGATACGTTTGGAGCTTGTGCATAGCTGAACAGTGGAGGTTCCTGAAAGGTGGCAAGCCCAGGAGAGCGTGGAAGCTCTGAGTTTCTTCCTCCAAAACTTGCCCTCATCTCTTCATCTGTATCCTTTGTAATAGCCTTTATAATTAACCGGTAAACATACAATTCTTCATTTTATTTATTTGTTTGACAGAGTCTCTCTCTGTTCCCTGGGCTAGAATGCAGTGGCGTCAGCCTGGTTCACTGCAACCTCAAACTGCTGGGCTCAAGCGATGCTCCTGCCTCAGCCTCCTGAGTAGCTGGGACTACAGGCATGCACCACCAGGCCCGGCTAATTTATTCTATTTTTACTAGTCCAGCTAATTTCTTTCTATTTTAAGTAGAGCTGGGGTCTTGCTCTTGCTGAGGCTG
>RJWJ010014320.1:0-38141 GCA_004363605.1 Indri indri | reverse complement strand
AAGCAGAAAGAAATCACAAAGTACAGCTGGAGCTGTTGCCACCCCTAGGCCTGTTGATGGAATAAGGAGAAGGGACCCTGAGAGTTGTGTCCTGCAGGCTGCCTGGAGACATAGCTTAAAGGATGCTGCCATGCTAGGCAGTGGGGACGGGGAGATGAAGGGAGGGGTTCCTCCCTTTTAAGAAACTCTGCTTAGAAAAGGAAGCAGTTACCCAAGGTCGTATGGTACGAGAGGTATTCCACAACTTACGCTTCATAGATGTCACCAGTAAGTAGAAAAGAATAGTTCTCTCTCCTGGAAAGGAGAGAAAGGAGAGATCAGTAGAAGCCTTCGTAGTGTAGGCTGAGATGCATTTAGAAGGAGGAGGCTTGTTTAGACAAGGTTTAGGTAGCAGAAGCATGCGGTGTACTCAGCCAAATACACTCAGCAGCATTTGGCTTCCTGGCACATTTTGGGAATGGCTGGAGTTCTGACACAGCTGTGGCAGGCTGGGGGAGCAGGAAAATAAAAGGAGGTGCCTCGTTCAGTGACACATCCAAGACTGATCTTCCTGCTCTCCCTGCCTGCTTCACTCAGATGGGGCTACTGGGAAGAGTGACTGCAGCCACCATGTGGCTGCACCCCCAGGGCAGCTGATGGCCAACGCACGACATCGGCGAGAGCAGCTTGAGGCTGAATATGGGTCCCACCAGCCCTCCTCCCACTGCCTTCCTGGGTGTCTCAAGCAAGGAATGTAGTCAGACATGGAAGGCCTGCAGGTATGTGTAGTCTAGGATTAAGCAGCCTCAGGGGTCTAGAAATGGGCAACCACAGCTTCTCCATAGTTCTTACCTGTGCTCAGACTCATCCTTGCAGGTGTGCTAAAGGCCCCAAATGCCCTTCCTGGCCCCAGTTGCTAGGCTGTCTCCTCCATGCCAGCAACCTTTAAGAATCGACCCCAGGTCAGAAAACAGCATCTAACATGTGCTTTCTCCACAGTACCTGTCTACCTATATACCTCTAGATATTTCCACCACTCTTATGGAATTATGAGCATTTCTTAACAAGATAACACCTGACAAAATACCAGCATTGAAGGGGAAAGCCATTAACCCGCTTGCATCTATTATTTCTGGCAGTGCAGATGGTTCTTTAAAAAAAGAAGATAGGACCAGGAACTGACAAGTTTTGAAAAGGGGAGGGGAGAAGGAGGTGAAAAAAATGTTTAGCTGGGAGACGCTGGATTAGGGAGGGTTTTCCAGTGGGGTTCAGGGGTAGGTGGGGATCATGCGGTGAAGTTTAAGGCAGGCTTAGATTCATCAAATAGCTACTGGCCCATTCATGTCTTGGTTCCATTCTCATCAGGCTGGGCCTGGTATGTGTATCTCGCTGGAATCCGTGTGGGGCGGAGCCCCATGATGGCCACTCGGTAACCCTCATGGCCTGCTCAGGGAAACGTAACTAAAACTGCATGAGAAAAGGCATCTCCAGTCACGCGTGGGGCATGGGGGGAGATGACAGGAATGTGGTTCCCTGCCAAGCCATGTGTTTCTTCACCTTGGGGTGAGGGCAGGAAAGCAGCAGGGAGGAGCTCAAGACCTTTGCAGGTGCAATGTCGGGGGGACCGGCCCAGGCCTCAGTGGGACTGTTTGGGTGTGAAGGGCACTGGCCTTTGGGGCTGGTCACTGAGTCCCATACACCTTTAAGTTTCCATCTGAGGTGTGTGGGGAATACCTGACCCTCGCACGCAGGTTTAGTAGGTAAAGAGAGATGAGAAGCCAGCGGAGGTTATCAAGGGGCTGAACTAGCTGGTGGTCATTCCTTCCTCCAAGACTAACACTGGAGAAACTAAAGCAGGAAACACCAAAGAAGGAAAGCAAGGAAACCGAAGGCAGGGTGCGGTGGTGGGAGGTAGGGACTGTATGGAGGGCATGTTACAGGAGAGTGGGGAGCACAGACAGCAAACTTGTTAGAATCCTGCTCGTGCATTCTCTTGCTACTGCTGTGGAGCAGAGAGTACCTGCGCGATGCCGAGCAGTGTCCTCGCAACTAAACCCAGGACAGCGGGAAAGCCCTGTGCTCCTGAGCAGTGGCAGAAAAATAGGGGATTAACTGACTTGGGCAGTTCCTTCTGGCAAATTTCACCTCCTACCAGGACTGAGGGATTGAAAATATCTCCTCATTCTGTTTTTCTTTGAGGAGAAAAGGGCAGTGGTTAATGGGAGCTCCTGGTGCCTGAAGCACTCTACATGAGAGGTATTCCCTCCACAACCTAGACTGGACTTTAAGCTTTCCCACAAGTGTTCACAGACATGAAGAATGAAAACCCTAGGGGAAAATAAGCTCAAAGTTAAAATAAGTTTGGGGAGTCAACTGCTGAAACACATGTGCACATACATGCTGGGTAAGAGGTTCTATCAAAAGCAGAAATATTAGAAAAACAGAACAAGAATTTGAAATTTGCCTAATAAACACACTAAAGATGGAGACTTCATAATTTGGAACAAGAAAATATGAAAAAACAAGCAACAATGTTATTAAAGTATAGTAATTGAAATAAGTATATAAGATATACGTGAAAAATAACAGAATTTGATATAGCTGAGAAATGACTTAGCAAATTGGAAGATCAGACTGAGGAAATATGAGAAGGAATGAATAAATGTTCACATTAGGACTCTAGGAATTCTAGAAAGAGCTCAATGAAAAGGAGGGTGGGGAAATATTTAAATGGCGGTAACTTCTCAGAAATTGATCTGAGGATACTTTGGATTAAAAGAGCCTACAGCATGCCAAAGAAGAGGGAATAGAAAAAGTTCATACCCAGCCATGTTATAAAATAAGATTTTAAATAATAGAAAATTTAGAGAAAGATTCTTACAGTCAACATTACGTTGTCTTTTTGCATTCAGTGTTAAAAATTACTTGCTAGAAAAGTACGAGTAGCTTTCTAGAAAAATATATCCAGTCAAGCTAATTGCTGTGGTTTGAATGTTTGTCCCCTCCAAAACTCATGTTGGAACTTAATTGCCATTGTAACAGTATTGGGCTGGGATGTTTAAGAGGTTTAGGCCAAGAGGGCTCCACTCTCATAGGTGAAATTGGTGACGTTATGAAAGGATGAGTTTACCCCTCCTCTTATCACCTCTCAACCTCTTCTGCCATGTGAGGATGCAGCAAGAAGTCCCTTACCAGATGCCAGCACCTCGATATTGGACATCCCAGCCTCCAGAACTGTGAGCCAATACATTTGCTCACTATAACCAGTCTCAGTCTGTTTTGCGTCACTATAACAGAATACTTAAGACAAGACACATGACTTAAATATTCTCAGGAAACCAAGACCTTAGAAGCTTGCCATAAAATATCTGTGTCAAATCATTTTGTCAAGTTCATATAGTTTTTTCTGACTTTATTAAAGTATGCTTGACAAATAAAAACTGTACCTTTTAAGGTATACAATGTGATGTTTTGATACACATCGCAACATGATTCCCACAAATCAAGCTATCATAATCACTTCATATTAATAGATGCAATTAAGATCTATCTACTCTTAGCAAATTTCAAGTACACATAAACAACTGTACACGCCATGATGTGCAATAGATCTCCAGAACTGATTTATCCTGTTGAAGTTTGTGCCCTTTGACTAGCATCTTGTTTCACCCATCCACCAGCAACTACCATTCCATTCTCTCCTTTTTTTTATGTATGGCTTTTATTTTTAGTTGATAAATTAAAATTGCATGTATTTATCATGTATAGCATGTTTTAGAATGCATGTTATAGAATGGCTAAATCAAGCTAACATGCATTACTTCACAGACATGCCATTTCTTATGGTGAGAACAATCAAAACTACTTGTTTAGCAATTTTCAAGAATAAGACATTGTCCAACATGGCACCTATAGTTCATAATTATTCCCTGCTTTTGAGTTTGACTTTTTTAGACTTCATGTAAGTGAGATCACGCAGACTTTGTCTCTGGATTATTTCATTTAGCCTAATGTCCTCCAGGTTCATCCTTGTTGTTACAAATGGCAGAATTTCCTTTAAGGAACTATCCTGCATATCCCATTGTATGTAATTGCCACACCTTCGTTTGTCAACAAGCACTTAGGTTGTCTACATATCTAGGCTATTATGAATAATGCAATAAACATGGAGATGCAGGTATCTCTTCAAGATACTGATTTTTTTTCCTATGAATATGCACCCAGATAGATGATATGGTAGGTATATTTTTAACTTTTTGTAGAATCTCCAAACTGTTTTCCATATGACTGTACTAATTTACATTCCCACAAATAGTACAGAAGGGTTCCCTTTTCTCTACATCCTCACCAACACTTGTTAACTTGTCTTTTTATTGACAGCCATAATAAGTATAAGGAGATATCTTTGTGGTTTTGATTTGTCTTCCTGACTAGTGATGTTGAATACCTTTGCATATACCTGATGGTCATTTGAAAGTCTTTTTTTGAAACGTGTCTACTCAGGTTCTTGGGCCATTTTTCTATTAGGTTACTTTTTTCCTGTTATTTTAGCTACTCCTATATTTTAGATATTCCCTTATCAGACACGTGGCTTGCAAATATTGTCTTCCATTCTGTGGGTTACCTTTTTACTCTGATTTTCTTTGCTGTGAAGAAGCTTTTTAGTTTGAGCCAATCCTACTTGTATATACTTCTGTGGCCTGTGTTTTTGGTCTCATAGCCAAAAAAAAAAAAAAAAAAAATTATTTTCCAGACTAATGTCAAGCTTTTCCCCAATGTTCTAGTAGATTTACGGTTACAGGTCTTAAGTCTTTAATCCACTTCGAGTTGATTTTTGTAGATGGTGTGAGATAATGGTCCATTTAGGTTCTTCAGAATGTGAATATCCAGTTTCCCCACTGCCATTTATCGAAGCTATCCATTCTCCACTTTGTATTCCTGGCACCTTTCTTGAAGATCAATTGACCCTCAGCTTTTGTTTTTCCGAGAAAGTCTTCATATCCCTTTCATTTCTGAAGGATAGCTTTGCTAGATGTAATATTCTTCGTTGGCATTTCCCCTCCCTCCCAATCATTCTGAATGTTTTCTCTCACTCTTGGCCTGTAAGTTTTCTTCTGAGAAATCTGATGGCCTTAAAAACTTAGATTAAATAAGAAATTATAATGGAAATTCAAAAATACCTAGAACTGGTTTTCCCAGTTTCAAATGGCATAGAAGCAAGCTGACTTCACTACCCACCACCATCACCCCACACACAGAAAACCAAAAATAAATACACAGGGCTGAGATGATCACCAGCAGTATGCCAGAATTCAAATATGAAGATGACAGTTCCTGGGGACACAGAAGTGAAAACTCTAAGCAGACAGTAAAAGAAGGGGACTTCATATCTACAATGCCCCTCCTCAGATCCTCTTGGCACCAAGCACAAGAAAACTCCCCCTTGACTCACATTCTGTGCTGGAAAGAGTGAGATTGAGATGGACAACCAGCTTCCCAATCATTTTGGGTTCCCTAGCAAGAGAACTATCTCTTCCTCAAAGGAAGCATAGTGAGTGCCTGCAGGGAGAAATGTCCCTGCGGACAGCCAGAGACAACAGGGGGAGGTGGAACTACCATCCCCAGCCCTGAATATTCTGATTTGGTATCTCTTTTGGCTGAGTTACAGAGCAGAGTGGCTGATCAGTAGCACTATTCTGTAGGAAGTATGTTCCACCCCTGGGAATGAACCCCTAACAAGACTCCTTACGCTGCCAGAATATCCTCTTTAGGACCTCCCCTATTCAGGATGAGCAACACTTCAATCCTTCAGTAAAGCCAAGGCAAACCTGAGCTTGGGGTGCCATCTAGTACCAAAAAAGGAAGTAGTGACCTAGTGGGGAAAAAAATTCAACAGGTAAATCACAAAGAATCTCTAAGCAATTATATCCAATCAAAACCAAAACAAACCAGACAGAAGACTGGAATAAAGTAATTCTTCAATGTTAAGACATTGCTGTTTCTTGTGAATATACATCTAACAGAGGAACCATGACCTCAAAGCAAGTAACTGACCCTAATGAGATGGGAAGCTCTCTGACCAAGAATTAAAAAAACTCAGTGATCTCCAGTATAGTAGAAACAATTCAGGAATTTAACAGAAATCTAATGAAGAGATTGAAATAAACATCAAACAGAAATCTTGGAACTGATAAATATGTTTGAACTAAGAGGCTTTCAGCAGCAGAATGTATCAAAAAAAAAAAATCAGTGAACTCAAAGACAGGCTATTTGAAGATACAGAGGAGAAAAAAAGGAAAAAATACTGCCTGTAAGGTATAAAAAAATTACCTCGAAAGACCAATTCTAAGAATTATTGCTGTCCAAGAGCATTGAGTAAGAGCAATGGATATAAAGCTTATTCAAAGAAATAACAAAACTTTCCAAAACTTGAGAAAGATAAATATCCAGGTACAGGAAGGTCAGAACACCCAACAGATTCGACACAAATAAGACGGCCCCAAGTCAATCAAATTCACCAGGTTGAGGACATAGTATCCTGAAAGTGTCAAGAGAAAAGAAGCAAATATATAAAGGAACTCCAATTCATCTGGCAACAGACTAAGAAGGAGCAGAATGACATTCTCAAGGTGCTGAGAGGAAAAAAAAAAACAAAAACAAAACCCTGCCGTCCAGGAATACTGTATCCAGCAAAGTTATCTTTCAAATGTTAAGCAGAGAGTCTTTCCAGACAAATAAAAAGCAAGAATTCACCATCAGACCTGTCTTACAAGAAATGCCAAAGAGTTCTTTAATCTGAGAGAAAAACTAATGTGCAAAAATTGGAAAGCATAAACCCATTTTTAAAAGCACACAAACCCAGAATATCTAATACTATAATTGTGGTGTGCCATCCACTCATAACTCTAGTATAAAATCTAAAAGACCAAATTTATCAAAAATAACAATCTGTTAAGAGAGGCAAATAACTTTTTACACCCTCTCTACAAGATGTTTTTTGTAAGCTTTATAGTAACCATGGTACAAAAACCTATAACAGATACACTAAAAACAAAAAGCAATTAAAACATACTACCAGAGAAAATCACTTAACCACACAGGAAGAGAGGAGTTACAGAACAGCCATGAAACGAGTGGCAAAATGGCAGCAGTAAACCTTCACTCATCAATACCACTGAATGTATTAATGAATGGACTCCTCCAACTATAATACAGGTATAATGGCTGAATGGATAAAGAAACAAGACCCAGCTACATGCTGCCTAAAAAACCCACTTCACTTATAAAGGCACACAGAGAATGAAAGTGAAGGGGTGGAAAAAGATATTCCATGCAAATACAAACCAAAAAAGATCAGGAGTAGCTGTACTTAAATAAAATAGACTACAAGTCAAAGACTGTAAAAGAACAAAAAGGGTCGCTATATAATGACAGGGAGTCAACTAAGCAAGAGGATGTAACAATTATAAATATGTACTCAACACTGGAGCACCCAAATTTATAAAGCAAACATTAACAGATCTAAAGGGAGAAATAGACTGCAATACAATAATAGAGGACGTCAACCCCCACTCTCAGTAATAGAAAGAAAATCAACAAAAAGAATTAAACTACACACTAGACCAAATGGGCCTAACTGACACAGAACATTTCATCCAACTGCTGCAGAATACATTCTTTTCATCAGCATATGGAACATTCTCCAGAATAGACCATATCTTAGGCCTGTGGTCCCCAACCCCCAGGCCACAGCCCGTTATCGGTCCATGGCCTGTCAGGAAAAACGGGCCATGTATCACTGCCTGAGCTCTGCTTTGCTCCACTCCACCCTCCCCCCACCCCTGGTCTGTGGAAAACTGTCTTCCATGAAACCAGTCCCTGGTGCCAAAAAGGTTGGGGACTGCTGTCTTAGGCCACAAAACAAGTCTCAACAAATTCAAACAGGTAGAAATTATTTCAAGCATCTTTTCTGATCATAGGTAAAACTAGAAATCAATAAGAGAACCTTAAAACACACATAGAAATTAACTATGCTCCTGAAAAATCAACAGGTCAGTGAAAAGATTAACAAAATTTGCCTTGAAACAAATGAAAATACAACATACCAAAATCTGTGTGATATGGGAAAAGCAGTACTAAGGGGAATTTATAACAACAAACGCCTACATCAAAGAAGTAGAAAGACTTCAAATAACCTAATTATGTATGTTAAGGAATTAGAAAAGCAAGAACAAGCCAAACCCAAAACTAGTAGAAGGAAAGAAATAACAAAGATTAGAGCAGAAATAAGTGAAGTTGAGACTAAATACAGAACAACAAAACAGTTGATTATTTGAAAAGATAAAATCAGCAAACCTTTAGCTAGACTAAAAGAGGGAAGACCCAAGTAAAGTCAAATGGAAAGACATTACAACTGAGACCACAGAAATACAAGGGATTATTAGAGACTATCGTGAAGAACTACATGCTAACAAATTAGAAAACCTAGAAGTAGAAAAATTCCTGGACTCATACAGCCTACCAAGATTGAGCCATGAAGAATTAGAAATCTGAATGAATGAATAAGGGATAATCAAAGCTACAAAAGTCTCCCAGCAAAGAAAAGCCTGGGACCTGATGACTTCATGGCTGAATTTTTCAGACATTTATAGAAGAACTAATACCATTCTACTCAAATGCTTCAAAAAATTGAAAAGGATGGAATACTTCCAAAGTCAGCCAGCATTGCCCTGACACCAAAACCAGATACAGACATGACAAAGGAAAACTACAAGCCAATAACACTGAATGCAGATGCAAAAATTCTCAACAAAATACTACCAAACCAAATTCAACAAAATACTGAAAAGAACATTCCATATGATCAAGTGGGATTCATCTCAGGAATGCAAGGTTGATTCAACATATGTAAATCAATAAATGTAATACTTAGTGTTAATAGAACCAAGAATAAAAACCACGTGATCATTTCAAAAAATATTGAAAGCAGTTGATAAACTCAATATCTCTTTATGATAAAAACCCTCAAACTGAGTGTAAAAGGAAAATGCTTCAAGATAATAAAGACCACGTATGACAAAACCATAGACAACAAGCATACTGAATGAGGAGAAATGGGAAGCCTTTCTTAAAACTGGAACAAGACAAGGATGCCCACTTTCACCACTTTTATTCAACATAATACTGGAAGTGCTTGCCGGAGTAATTAGTCAAGAGAAAGAAATAAAGGGCATCCAAACTGGAAAGAAGTCAAATTAGCCTTGTTCACAGATGACATGATCTTAGAAAAACATAAAGATGCACCCAAAAGACTGTTAGAACTAAAACAAATATGGTGAAGTGTCAGAATAAAAAATCAATATACACAAACCAGTATCACTTGTATATGCAAACAGCAATTGAAAAAATATCAAGAAAGCAATCCCATTTATAATTGCTACAAAGAATATAAAACATATGGAAATCAACCAAAGTGAAAGACCTATACAAGGGAAACTGTACAATACTTTAAGAAATTGAAAACACACAAAGATTCCATGCTCATGAATTGGAAGAATTAATATTGTTAAAATGTCAATGATGTTCTTCCCAGAAATAGAATAAAAATCCTAAAACTTATATGGAACCAAAAAAGGCCCCAAATACCCAAAGCAATCCTAAGCAAAAAGAACAAAGCTAGAGGCATTTCAAAATATACTACAAAGCTATGGTAAACAAATCAGCAGGGTACTGGCACACAGACCATGGAACAGAACAGAGAACCCAGACATAAATCCACATGTTTACAGCCAATTTAGCTTTGACAAAGGCACCAAGAACATACAATGGGGGAAGAATAGTCTCTTCGATAAGTGGTGCTGGGAAAACTGGATAACCATGTGCAGAAGAATGAAACTAGACCGTTCTCTCTCACCATCCACAAAAACAAAAATGGGTTAAAGACTTCAACGAAAGACCTGAAACTATTAGAAGAAAAACGTTGGAAATGCTCCAAGACATTGGTCTGGGCAAAGATTTTTTGTGTAAAGCCTCAAAGCACAAGCAATGAAAGCAAAAATAGACATGGGATCATATCAAGTTAAACAGCTTTGCACAGCAAAGGAAACAATCAACAAAGTGAATAGACAACCCACAGAATGGGAGAAAATATTCGCAAACCATCCATCAATAACCAGAATACATACAGAGCTCAACTCAATAGCAAAAAGAAATCAATTTAAAAAAGGGCAAAATATTTGAATAGATATTTCTCAAAGACATACAAATGGCCAACAGATACATGAAAAAAATGCTTACCATCACTAACTCAGAGAAATGCAAACCAAAATCACAATGAGATGCCATCTCACCCCAGTTACAAATGGCTTTTATCAAAAAGGTGGAATGCTGGTGAGGATGTGGAGAAAGGGGAGCTCTTGCACGCCACTGGTTGGGATGTAAACTATCCACAATGGAAAACTGTATGGAGGTTCCTCAAGAAACTAAAAGTAGAACTATCATATGATTCAACAATTCCATTACTGGATATATATCCAAAAGAAATGAAATCAATACAGTGAAGTATCTGCTCTCCAATGTTTATTTCAGCACTATTCACAGTAGCCAAAATAAGGAATGGATCCTAGTGCTCATCAGTGGATGAACAGACAAGTAAAATGTGCTATATATACACAATGGAATATTATTCAGCTGTAAAAAATGATCTTGCCACTTGCAGCAACATAGATGGAACTGGAGGTCATTATGTTAAATGAAATAAGCCAAGCACAAAGACAAATCACATGTTCTCACTCATGTGGTAGCTAAAGTATTTCATGAAGACAGAGAGTAGATCAGTGGTTACCACAGGCCAGGAAGGGGGTGGATATGAAGAGAGGTTGATTTAGTGGGTATAAATATAGAGTTAGAGGAAATAAGTCCTAGTGTTAAAGAGATCAGTAAGGTGACTATAGTTAATAATCTATTGTACACCTCAAAATAGCTAGAAGACTAGATTTCAAGTGTTCCTAGCATAAAGAAAAATATTTAAGGTGATATCCCAATTACCCTGATTTGATCTTTATACGAGTGTATCAGAATATCGCATGTACCCCCAAGATATATATTTATACTATGTATCAATAAATATAAATACCTAGAACTAAATGGTGATAAAATTATATTACAGCCCATGGGAGTGAAGCTAATCGCTTTAAATATCATTTAAAAAGAAGAATGTTCAAAGGTAATGGGTCAAGAAGTTAGAAAACAAGGATAAACTCAAAAATCATATGAATTAAATGACTGAAAATGAATAAAATAAGTCTTCAATAAGATAAGCCAGCAAAGCCAAAATGGGGTTGCTGAATAACACAACAGACACCTCTGATATGACTGATCGAGATAAGGAAGATACAATACTATGCACAAAATGGAGACATAGCTACAGTTAAAGATTCAAAGGACAATAAGTAAACACTGTCAATTACAGGCCAGCAATTCTGAAAACTTAGACAAAAATGGGTAAATTCCCAGAAAAAGAAAAGTGACCAGAACTGACACAAAAATAAAAAGTGCAAATATTCCTATTCAAAATATTGAAACAGTGGTTGAAAATCTTTCTCTAAAGAAAAGACTAGGCCTTTGTAGTTTTGCAGAGTAATTCTATCAAATTGTCAGGAAACACATCATTCTAATTTACAGAATACAAGCAATAGAAAGAGGTGGTATTTCCCAACTCATTCTAGGAGACCAGCCCCAACCAAATCTAGTGGAAAATATTATGGAAAAACAAAATTGTGACAACATTGCCCTTATAAACATGGATTTAGTTTATTAATATGATTTTTGCATCCTAACATATGAAAAAGACAACACAAGCTGGACATATAAAAAGATGGTCTCAAATTCCTAACCTCAATCCTCCCACCTCAAAGATGGTTTAATATTAGAAATCCCATAAATGTCACATCAACAGATTAACAAAAACCAAATGTTTTTAAAAGATAATTCCCCAGGGACCTCTTCTGTTTCTGCACAACTTGTGAGCAGAAGCTCCCATGACATTTATTCCAAACTATCTTTCCAAGGATCACTGTATAGAAAATAGCATTGAATGATAGTGTCTCCTTCTGAAACAGCCAGTTATCTTACTATCCAGTATAATAAAGATAATGTCTCGCTTCAGACCAAATGTTGGACTGGTTTGCTTTGTAGCCCATTTAAAAGATTCAGGTTTCCTCGGCTGTGATGCACATCTGTGCGTGCACCGCTACCTAGGCTTCCTGGTTATTCCTGTGGGGCGTGAGGGACAAGGGGAGCTGACGTGAACATAGGATCACGCTGCCTGTTGTGCCACGAGCAAAGTCCCATGTCTGTTACCCACGAGTCCCCTGTCTTTTCCCAGTGTCTATAAAACTGGCAGGCTAACTTGCTAGCTTGCAAGTAGGGTAAAATTTCAGCCCCTTCACAGTTCTTGACAACTCTCATCACAAATGTACAGGATAAAGCATGCGATAAAAATTTTCACAAGTAGTTGTAGAATACTAAGTAGGGAAACATCAAAAGCATTCTATTTAAAATCAGAAATAAAAGAATTTTCACTAATTTATTCAACATTGTATTGAAAATCCTGGCAAGTGCAATAAAATGAGAAAAATACAGGCATAAAGATTAGAAAGGAGAAGAAAATATTGGTATAAAGTAATCTACATACAAGTTATTAGGAATAATATGCATTAAGATGGCTAGGTACAAATATAGTATATTCAAATATGGTTGTATATCCATATACCAGCAGCAAATAACTAAATGTAATTAAGAAAAGATACTATTTAGAACACAATCAGAAAATCAAGGATTTAAGATTAAATCCAACAAAAATTGTGTAAGATATCTATGGTGAAATAAACCCTAATTAAGAAACATATAAAAGATCTAAAATGGAGAGTTATAGCACATTTATTGATTGAAGTCTTAATGCTGGAATTTTACAGAGCTCAAGACTAAATTTTATAGGAATAATAAATATCCAAGTATGTTGTCCAGTAAAAGAATAGTATTTCTATATCAGAATAGCTGTGGTATGTGAGTTTAAACTGGGTGATGTTGACAGGATAGACAAATTGACAAATGGAACAGAACAGAGAGCCCCAGAGACAGACCATGACAGTAGGATGTCATGTCATGGGTGAAGGAAGAATTCTTTTTGATATAGCTGGAGAGTTTTAACCTCATAGAATACAATAAAATTCAGTCCCTACCTCATACCACACCCAATAATTTAACATGAATTAAATAATTCATCCATATTTTCTACCAGTATTTTCATAAAGGTTTAATTTTGAACCTTGGAGTTGAGAAAAATTTAAGACACAAAAATGTTGACTATGAAGGAAAACTAAAACTTTACTATATTAAAATTGTTAATTCATAAAAGTGAAAGATTTCTATAATATATGCTAGTAATAAAAGAAATTCCAAATATAAAAAGTCCTACAAATAAGCAGCAAATAGGCAAAAGACATAAATGGGTATTTCAAGGAAGATGAAATGTAACCAATAATCTATGAAGAGATGTTCATCATTAGTGATTATAAAAATGCAAGTCAGGGTCACAATAAGACACCATTTTATACTCATTCAATTGGCAAAAATTTTAAAAATCTGACAGTACCAAGAGTGGGAAAAACTGAATCCACAAGATTTCTTACATCAAGTTATGAGCAGTAACTTTGTAAGACAGCATTAATACTGCAATGCACAGAACACTTTGTGTATGTAATGTAGGAGAGGAATTGCTGGCTTATAAAGTATTTGGTATTTTAAAGCTGAATATTCAAACTTTCCCAAATATAAATGGATCCCCTCTTTTTTGGTCAAATGTACATGCTGGCCCCTTCTGGTTGGGTGGAGCCATAGGTCTGGTTTTGGCCAACGAGTTGAGTGGAAACCAGCTAGAGTCTCATCCGTGCCAGAGCACTGAAGTGTTGATTCCAGATCCTTCAGAGCTCTGTTTCCCTCTGTCAGCTCCTGTCAACATTTGAGGTGGTGACGGTCTTGTCAGCCTGAGTCCTTGAGTGGGTGTAATCAGTGTTCTTTCCTGCTGAATACAAAGGACATAGCGTAGGTGACAAACAAGCCTTTGCAATTGCGCGGTGCTGAGCGTGGCTTGTTCCTGAAGAATGCTATGACCTGTTCTGATGCGTCCACAACAGGAGGCACGTACAAGACTGTTTACAGCACCGGTGTTCACAATAGCTCTGGAAACAACCCAAATGCCTGTCCCCTGAAGGAGGATGAATACACCCTGGTATGTTTACTCAGCAGGAGGTTATTCAGCAGTGAGTAAAATAACTAGTGACACACAACAATAAGTATAAGCTTTAACAATGTAAATAAAGTGAAAACATAAATCCAAAAGCTGATTTACATATATAATACATAATATTATATCAAGATGCCCTTATAAAACTAAAAATAAAATGCAAACAAATGTTCAAGAATACAAATGGGTGTAATAAAATCATATACAAAGGAAAGCAGGACAGTGAAACCCGCAGGATCCGGAATGGTGGTTAACTGCGACAGGACGAGCTGGGGTATGGAAAGAACAAAATCACATTGTCCGATGTAGGTTATTGCCAACATTTTGATTCTGGGGGAGTTGGAGGGATATAGTAATATTTTATAAGTCCTTATTAAAAATAGTTAAATAAGTGGCAGTTTATTCGTGATCAGTGATGAATGCTTTATGAACCAAGATTATAGCTAACCCATAATTCAATTCTATGTACCTGAGATTTTAAACAATAATGGCAGAACTGGTCCTAGTGGTTAAGATCTTTGCAAAAAGAGAATATATTTGGACGGATTCTCAGTCACCCAGGGGTTGAGAACACATGGATGTGCGCCATCTACCTGCATTAAGTCGCAGGGTGACCTGTGGTCAGAGGATCCCAATCACCTGAGAGTGGTGCATCGTACTCCTTTTTCTACAAGGTTCTTAGTTATGTACCACAGTTAAAGGCTGAGCAGGAGGTAATTTCCGCATGAAACAGGACCATGAACAAATGTAGTAATTACTGACCTGTCGACCACCCTCCTCCTCTTACTCTTTTGCCAGGCCCTGTTCCAGGGACTGGGGAGATGATGGGACACTCGAGAGCTCACAAAGGCAGGGAAATCTGTTTGTTGGGCCCTACGGGCAAATATGTGGGTGCTATGGACACTAAAGGAGGGCATCTAATCCGAACTGCTCATGGGAGAAGAGGTGACCTCCCAGCTGGGACCTAAGGTGCAAGTAGGATCTTTGCGGGCAAAGGTGTGGATGGAGAGTGGAAGGTAAAGGAGGAAGAAGGTGCATTTCAGGCAGAAAACAGTTATGTGTGACCCCGAGTGAAGGAGGTTTTGAGCAGCTCCAAGGTTCAGTCTGGCTGGACTGAATGAACAAAGGGGAGGATGACAAAAGGAAATGTGAGAATAAACAGGTCATGTGGGGCCATGCAGGATTTGGGTTTTAGTGCAAAGGCGGTTAGTCACTCTGGAGTGTTAATCAGAGGACCAATATCAGATTTGCATTTCAGAAAAATGGCTCTGAGCTGCCGTGTGAACTTAGAGCGTGGATCAGGGTTCCAACAGGAAACACACAGCACACTCATCGGGTTTGACTGAAGGGAGTTTAATGGAGGGCTGTATACAGAGCCGTGGGCAGGTCGAGGCAACCAGGAAGGGACAGCTGCACCTTTACCACTCCAAGCCCAGAGGACCAAGGCTGCGGAGCTGTGTTACCAGAGTTTGATTGAACCTGGAGCCATAAGAGTGGCCCCCTAACAGAGGGGTTGTGCCTGCAGAGGAATGCCCACTGCCCAAAACAAATGCAGCAGGAAGAGAGAGAGACACCCCCACTGCCATGGCCTTCTAACCTCTGACTTCCTCTCCATGCTTCCAGCTGGCCTGACCTCAGCAGAAGGCAGAGGCAGGGAACCTGGGGGGTGCAGTCTGCGAAGGTCAGCCTCCCAGGCACAGAAAAGGATGTGGGGGGGCGGTGGGTTCGGACCCCAGCCACATTCTTCAGTCCACCTCCACCAGCAAGGAGGCTTATAGCTCTATCTGTACTGGGATGTCCCTGGTATTTACCTTTCAGTTGGTTCTGAGATGAGTAAATATAGCAAATGAATGGTATCCCTGAAGACCTGTGTTTGCCGTGGGTTGTCCACACATGCCATGTGATGCCAGAGCCACGTGGGTTTCTGAACCTGCCAGAAGTTCACAGTTCAACCAGCAAATGTTCACTAATGTCCCACACAGCATGGAGGACTTCCAGATGGTAGTCAGGAAGTTGGCTTTTTACCCAAAAGGAGAGCCACTTCACTGGTGGTTGTCACTTCACAAGGTATGTTGCAGGGAATAAATTGCTGTGCTCCAAATCAGAGGCCTATGTGGCAAATTATGGATACAAGACCTATAAAAGCAGCTGATGAAAGTATTGAACAAATATTTGTGTGTAACCACTTCTACACACAAAGTTCACCTTGTGTCTGTTTTCTGTACTGCAACAGAGAGATCTAACACAGGCCTGTAGGGGAAATGGAATGGTGCTGGCCCAGAGAGGGTCAGCAAGTAATGCAGACCAGGGTGGGGAAGGAGAGGTCCTTTAAGGGAGGCATCCATTTCCTAGCACAAAGGATTAACAATACCTGGTTTGTACCATGCGTCTGTAGCCTGAAATGATGTTCGTAAACTAAGCTTAAATATAACAGCCTACCAACCTCTTTAAATTTATTCATGCCTACTTGTTCCAAAAATAATTGGGTATGCATATCTCAAATTGTTTGCAGTTTGTGGAACCATTTTCTTGTCTTTATATAAAGTCTAAAGTTCAAGAACCCCTTTGAGTATTATTGACAATTAAAGGTGTTTAGTTCAGATATCTGAGCACTGGAACCTTCTATGTAACCAAAGATAATGCTTATTTTCTATCCAAGGGCATCACATTTAAATATGCAGAAGTAGCTGTGCTATAAACATGGGGATTAGTTACAAGCTAGCAATCCCAATGTCTCTGTCTTAGCATCTGTTTGTGAAGAAACCCAAACTGACATTCAAGTGCACACAGTTTATTTTGGATGTGATCCCAGGAAACACTGGTTAGGGAGTGGGGAAGTGAGACAAAAAAGGGACGTAGCCAACACAGGGTACCGTACTTGCCATCAGAGCTTAATCCCATGGAGGAATTCTGGGCGCCATCGTAGGAAACATGCTTCAGAGTCAGCCTACCCAAGAGGTAGGGGAGCTGATACCAACTCACATCAGTCATTAGTTGAGGGCCACTAGTGTGTGTGTCCGTGTGTGAGAATGTGTGGATCGCTGTGTGAGGACAGAGCGAGAAAAAGTCCTCAGGCGGAGGAGCAGGTGCCAGTGGACGGACGGCAGGCCAGCATGCTCTCAAATGGAAGGGACCGAGGGAGCCTGGGCGGGGCACCAGCAGTGTCTCCTACACCCGACCGCACACCTTTGGTTCTCTCCACCATTACTTAGAGGTCTGGATGGGATGGGTGTCTTGGACAATAGAAGAGAACACTGGGTCATCACGTAGGACCAGACCAGTAGGACAGTCCAGCCCATTGAGCACTCTGGTCTGATGAGTCCACCCAGGGACACTGGGCCAGAGGGTTCACTGCAGTATGTTACTGTCCACTTTGCTGACATCGACAGGTGAGAACCCAGGGTCATGAGGGAGGAATAGGCAGCTTGAGCCTCAGTCACTCTGGGCTGTAGCCTGGTCCCCTCTGATTATGTCTACACCGTTCAGATCGGAGTCTGCTTTTACAGGGGATTCCATGCATTTGGAGGGATTCTCCCACTGTCCTTAGCCTGTTGCCTTAACACTGTCCTGATTTCTCTCAAGCAGACTTCAGTCTACCATATTTGCAAGGAAGGGCCTCTTGTTTCCTTCTGCTCTTCACCCTCTCCAGCTTCCCAAGGCTGGATCCTAATCTAGAGAAGCCATTCCTTATGGTGGCAGGTACATGAAAACAGCCTTAAATGAGCACCCAGGGATTGGCATCTAAACAGTGTTTCTCAAAGTGTGGCTCTGAGAACCCCTGCCCCAGGAGCTGGAGGAACTTGTTAAATAGGTAGATTTGGGGGCTCCCTCCTATACCCATTGAATCTGAATCTGAGCCATTAGCAGGATTGCTGCACCTTTAAAATGCTTAAAAGATGAGAAACCCCAGCTTCTCAAAGTCAACCACTTAACAGTTTCTTCTCTCCTAGCCATAGGTCAGATCGCAGGTTCTCAAACTCAGCTGCACCTTTAAGAAGCAAACCAGGTAATTCTGATACAAGACCTATCCCAGTGGCTCTGAAATTTTGGTGCACATTAGACACTGCACAGGCCACACCCAAGGCCGAATCCAGGAGTGAGATCTGGGCATTGGGACGGTTCGATTCCCCAGGTGATTCCAGGGTGCAGCCAAGTCTGGGAACCTGTGATCTGACCTACAGCTAGGAGAGAAGGAACTGTTTGGTGGTTGGCCCTGAGAGGCTGGGCTTTCGCAGCTTTAAAGAGTTTTTAAAAACAGGCCCTTCTTTCCTCCTTGCCTTACAAGTCTTATCTAAGACTCTCAACTTACAGAAGAGGAAACCGAATACTAAACGGTAAAAATGCAGTGGCCAAACAGCTCATTGAATCTAGATTCTTCTATTAATTCAATACAATAAACATTCTTAAATACTCAGTGCCAATACCCCGTGTTTAATAAGTATTGGCAGACCGGGCATCAGATGTGTGCTACCCAAATGTACCAGACATCCCCACTGCATGATTTAAAGAGTTTTCTTTTTATATGACCTTACTCTGTACTTTTTAATTTCTAAGAATATTTCGATGTCCTAACCAATCTCTTTATAAACAATAAAAGCAAGAAATTTGGAAAAAATGTAAATATAGATAAATAATCCACAAATAAGTGTTAAAAGTCCTCCCAGCCACATACTGAAAACCACAGGCTTTTAAAAAAGAATAAAATAAATACTCAAAACTTTGCATATACATACATAGTACAAAGTATTTTGACTTTTATCTCAACATTTGCAAGTGTATGAAAACATTACTAACCACAATACACACGTTCTGGGACTTGTGAGTATGTCTATTACCATAGCTATGTACACTTTCCCCCCTATGGAAGTAAAAAAGTAACTCCAGTTTATTGATTCGTTTTATTTTTTGAGAAGCTCATATGCAGTGGAATGCCATGGGGTAAATCTCAACCGTTGTTTTGTTGCTTCCAGGAGTCTTTGCTTTATAGAAAATTGTTAAAGCAAGTGAAACAACTTCAGTCCACTTCAGTGTGCCACACCTTACCTTCAAATGATGACGGTCCCATTCCCAGGGAGACATGTGACCAGCTCCTCCAAGGAGCCAATGCAAACTTGGCTCTCTGCAGGTGCAATACGAGAAACCAAGCAACATCAGTCTGGAGCTAATCAAATGTACCATGGAGCCACAAATGGGTTTTGGTATTGGTAATAAAAGTTTCAGTTTCATATTTTTAAAAAATTAATATGAAGAAAATAGAGGAATAAAACCACATTTTAGAAGGAAAATTATAGGCTTCCTATAGGGGTTGTTTGTCAAACTATAAAGGCAATTCAACTGCACTAAAACCAACATAAGCTTAGTTTGATTTTTCTGGAAGCCAAGAATCGTATGCTTCGTGTGTTGTACATTCTCATTTTTCTTTATGCTTTAAACCTCCAGTAAAAAACATTAACTATTCAAGGTAACAGGGTCTGTATTCTTTGCATACCATAGGTTTGGCCTAGCACAAAGGAACCTTCACCTGGAGCACTGCTTGAAATAATCCCTAAACAGGCAGAGCAAGGCATTTTTAGAAGTGTTCAGTTCTGCCTGAAGTGACTGTTTTCTGAAAGCATCTCCTGCTTCTGGCTCCTTCACTCTGCCAGGTGACGAGAGCACTGATCTATCAGACACACGTGTACCACCTCGAGCAGGCCAGGCTGGAGACTTAGGGCAGGTGACGGGAGGCCCAGAACCATGGCCTGCATGTGCTCCTGGTAATATTTAAAAGTTGTTCAGTTCCTCCCCACTTTATTCTAGAAGCTCATGTTTATTCTCTTCATCTTCTTCTTTCTCTGATTTCCTAGGTGATAGGGACTGTGTCAACAAAGGTGTGGTCAGGAAAACAGAAACCACTCTCCGGGTACTTCAGAAGGGGGCATTTAACTCAGAGTGGGTCTCAGCTACCCTGCTTCTGGTGACTTAGTCCACCCTGCCCTGTCTCTGTGAGGGATGGTTGGGGCAGGGGGACATGCCACCTCCTGGGGCATGCATCCTGGGTTCTACATCCTAGAGATACCCGAATTCCTGGGTTCTGCCAGCAAAATGGAGAAAATCTTCCTCCCCAACTCCAAACAGTTCTCCTCGGGGCCAGAGCCCTAGGCTGTGTATCAGAGTCTCTTCTGAAGAGCAGGTCTAACCTCTCACTCTGTTAGGGCTAGACAGGACTCAGACCTCTCACCTTTGTCTACACTTGCTTCCTGAACTTCCCTCTCCAACCAAAATTGCTCCCCAAAATTACAAAGCGAAAATTCTCATCCTGTATCTATGCATGTAGACAGCTACATTGGGGAGAAAGGGCGTGAGGTATTGTCTGCACAATGAGCAAGGCCCAGCTCAGCCAACCAAAAATACACAGATGATTAAGAGTAGTATTAGAACAGGTATATATAAAAGTAAAAATACTCAAACCCCTTTTCCCTATTACAGATATGTTTGTATACTCATTCCCTTTCCATTCTTCTGACCCCCTTCCCCTAAAAGAATAAAGAGTTGATAAGTGGGCCATATTTACTAGTGCCCAGGGCCACGCTTCTCACACCCCAAGATGCATAACCAAAAGGCTGAATGTTGCTTCAAGTTCCAGTACGATGCAAGCGACCAGAAGTTTGGGAAGGCCCCAGGAATCAGAGAGCCACTGCCTTTTATTATCTATTTCTATGCAACAAAATACTCCAAAATCTGGCAGATTAAAACAAACATCACTATGTACCCCATAAATATGTATAATTATGTGTCAACTTAAAAATAACAAAACATTTATTATCTCACTTAGTTTCTAAAGGTCAGGAATTCAGGTATGGCTTAGTCTGGTGGTCAAGCTATTGACTGGGCATCAGGCACCCGGGCTAGAGGATCTGCTCCAAGCTCACTCACGTGGTTGCTAGCAGGTCTTGGTTCCCCGTGGGCTGTGAAAGTGAATGAGGGCTTCAGTTTCTCACCACAGGGCTCCCTGCATGATCAAAACCCATGGCAGCCAGCTTCCCCCAGGGCAAGTGATCCAAGAGGAAGAAAGAACCCCAAACAGAAGCTGTAGTGTATTTTATAACCTAATTTCATAAGTGGCAGGCCATCACTTCTGCTGCATGCTATGGGTCGCACAGGCCAATCCTGGCACAAAGCAGGAGGGGACTGCATGAGTAGGAAGACCAGTAGTGGGGATCTCTGGGGACCATCTGGAAGCTGGCTGCCACACCCTTCTAGACCTCCCACCTGGCTTTTGCAAAGAATAAGAGTTAAAGGAGGAAGTCCTAGTCCACTTAATAATCAAGCAGCAATTGCTTTTCATTCAGGTCCTGTTCCTTGTCCTTTTCTAAGGAACACTGAGCTGGAGGGATGACTGACATTCTGGAGTCCCATGGAAATACCATCAAATGCTGTTAAACTGTAATCACGGTGGATCAGGTGAGTACATTCACAGAATTTGGAAGTCAAGTACTATATTGCAAAGCTGAGGTCTCTGATGTATAGCTGGTCCAGGGTCTTAAAATAAATAGAGTTTGGATCTTTTCTCGGCCCACATTAGAATCATCTTTCCCAGGGTCAGGGATGCTCAGAGACATTAGACTGTGGAAGTGGCTGCAACCACAATGAGCCCTCGCAGGCCAACCTCATTCCAAGTGGAGAGGGCAGGGCTCTCGCCTGGGCCAGAGCAAGTGCGATTCAAAACAAGCCCTTTAATCTTTGGTGGGTGTGATGCCTTTCTGTGATCATGACTCCTCCTCCCTCATCTCAAAAAGTTGTTCTCAAATGATGCTTGGGAGGTTTTGCCTCTTCAGGGAAACTATAGTTCTGATGCTGCAGGAAAAATAGTAGAGGAAAGAGATTTTTGTGTTGCCTTTGGAGTAGCAAAATCAACAAGGGCCTGGGGAATCCAAGGCTAAAGTAAGACAACACTGTAGAATGTAGAGCAGAGGTCCTGAATGCATTCCATTGGATTTTTGAAGCATGAACTAGGGGCAGTCTGAGATATTGGAAAAACCAAAGGTGTTTTTCCTAGTCTCTTAAAAGTCAACACGGAACACTTCCCCTCTGGGTTTCTCCCCACATGCAGCCAATCAATTCTCCAGCAGGCAACAACTGGGTGTTCTACAACTCAATTCTAAGCCAGATCCTATGTACCTGGAGATAGTGTCAGATCTCACAGGTTCAGGGCTCAGCCTCACAAAACTGTCCCCCACTCCCGATGTTGCTTACAAGTAGTAGATTGCCACCTACACTTCTGACCACTGGCTGTATATTGGGGGTTCCCCTGACCTCTTCCTTGGGTTCTATTAATTTGCTACAGTGGCACACGGAACTCAGGGAAATGCATTTACCTGTTTATTATAAAAGGATATTACAAAGCATACACATGAACATTCAGATAGAACAGAGGTGTAAGGCATGAGGGAAGGGACGCAGAGCTTCAGTGCCCTCTCCAATATGGGCACGTTGCCCTCCAGGCACCTCTATGTGTTCAGCCATCCAGAAGCTCCAGGAACCCAGTCTTTTGGGTTTTTATGGAGGCTTCATTATGTAGGCATGCTTGCTTACATCATTGGCCATTGCTGATCAACTCAACCCTCTGCCCCTCTCCCCTCCCAGGAGGTTGAGGGGTGGGGCTGAAAGTCCCAACCCTCTAATCATGCCTTGGTCTTCTGAGTGACCGACCCCCATCCTGAAGCCACATAGGAAACTCCAGCCACCAGTCATTGTACAAGTATCAAGACACTCTTATTATTCTGCATTTGTGGATTTCAGGAGCTGTCGGTATGTATGCCAGGAAACTGGGATGAAGACCAAATACATATTTCACTAAATCATAGGTAGTTTCTATAGTTGGGCTTCTGCAAGGCTTAGGAGAGATGCAAATGGTAAAGGTCAGGGGTCAGTGAGTTCATTGTGCTTCTGTGTTAAAACATATTTTAAACCATTCAAGATAGGCTAGATTGTACCGTAGTAACATACAATCCCCAAATTTTGGTGGCTCAAAGGTTTATTTCTCTCTCACACTTCATGTCCATGATGGGTTGACTTGGGTGTTCTGCTCGTCTTCGTCACTCAGGGACCCGGGCAGGTGAAGCAGCCACCATTTTAAACTTGGCAGGTCACAACACCAGATGGAAAGCGCACTCGGGAGAGTCTCCCAGCCCCAAATAGATGCAGCATTTCCAGTCATTTCCACTCATAAGTCATTGACAAAATTAATTACAGGATCTCACCTAACCACAAGGGACCCCAAAATACAGTCCTCCCCACCCCCACATAAAGTGCATGGAGGGGGGAAGGTGGGTGAATATTGCTGAATGGCATTAGTGACAACCACAACTGGATCTCAGTGAAACTGAAACCCTGATTTTCTTTCTTTTGCTTTCTCATCTACCTAATTCCCCCAGATAGCACTTCATCTGTGTGAGTGTCTACAGCTGGCAACAGCAACGTGGGTCTAGAGACTGAAATACGTACTGTGTTCTGGAATCGTCGCTCTTTAGGAAATGCTATTGTTGTGACTAGATGGTATGGGGTCCAGGGCTGCTGCTACGACATCCGTAGGTCCTATTTAGCCTTTGGGAGGATGCCCTTTGGAAAAGGGGAACAAATGAGACTCAAAGCTGGAATTAATTCAACGGTGCAGGTGCTGAAACGATAATGTCCACTCCAGCAGAAGACATCCCAGAACACTGCCTGCTCTACCCAGGCTGTCTGGTGCCAGGTACTTGGTGAGTGTGAAGTCAAGGCACAGCAGGAAAGAGGCTGCAACTCAAATGGTTCAAAGGAAGAAGACTCCGTGGAAGAACTTTTAGAGGTGTGGCCAGAATTGGGGGAACCAACCAGGATGATAAAGCACCCAATGCAAGCATCAGCCCGAACCTTGTAATCACCTCAGTAGGAGAGGAGATAGTGTTATCTTAGCCTGTGAGAGCTAGAACTGGGAAGAAGGGGCTGCTGAACAAAATCTATAGTTGTTCAAGTACACAGCCACTGCTAGAAATGTGGCCAAAGCTGGAAGAAATATTCCACCTTCTCTCTTCCCACCTGCCAGTCTCCTATCAGTGTCTGTCGGTGACTAAACCTGGCAAGGAGCCAGCTAGCAAGGGGGCTCCAGGGGTGCAGGTCCCAGGCACCAGCGTCCTGGGCAGAGCGAAGGGCAGAAAATGGCCCAAGAAAGATGGGGGTGGGGCTGGGTCAGGGACGGGGAGAAGCGTGGCTGTCTCTAGCTGGGTTAGCACAATCAGAAAACTAGGGTGACTTCCGACCTTTAATTTCTCTTGGACTTTAATTTCCCCAAGAGAAGAGAGATTTTATTTTCTCCATGGAAACATACACTTAAAATAGGGAGAGTCTGTTACTGGAACTTAAGTATCTCTGGGGGAATTTAATAAAGAGAGGGGATTCATATGATTTCCATTTAGAATATTTTTTATATTGTGGGCAATGTGGGTGTGCTTACTGTTCTAGTGAGCCAGGCTGATCTATAAGGCTAGGAATGATTTGACTTTAGAAATAAAAAAAGGGGTCGATATTTGGTGACTCTATGACCTTGGGCCAAGTGTCTTATTTTATCCTTTCAGAAGCTTCTAGAGCCCAAAGAAGAACTGCCTATGTCCCTCGGCACAGGAATTTATAAAAATCAGTGGTGAGTGTTAAGAGGCAGCCTCAGGAGTTTCCCTTGATGGCTGGTGTCTCCCACTGAAGGGGTTTGTCTCATTCCTGGTTGACCATAGCCTTGAGTGAGGACTCCATGGAAGGGCTTAAACTTGAGCTCTCTGGTCTAACAACACCAAGTGGGTAAATGTCGAGAAGGAAACACTTCCACCTGTCAACCCACTCCTCCCTGATTTCTACTCACCATCCAGGGAGGACCTGCTATCTAACAAGAATGCTGAGGTGTTGATTGGGTTCATTTACAAGTTAATGCAGGGTGAGGCCTGTTAGGGGGTTCCTGACTCAATGCACTGGTTCTGTCCATTAGAATGAGAGAGAGCTCCAGGAAGTTTCATTGTCCTTATTAAGTGGGTGATTTCACCAGATTCCTTCCTCCTTGCAGTTGGAAGCTCTGCTCTCTTTTCCTAAGTATGTTGGCTACTGATCTATGACTTCTGAATTTAGGGGAGAGGTAGCAAGCCCTGCTCTAATCCTCAAACCCAAGCCTCATGCTTAACTCAGAGCTCTGTGTTAAAGATTACATGCCACTGGCTGCCGTGGTTTGAATCGTCCCCCAAAGTTCATATGCTGGAAACTTAATCCCAATGCAGGTGTTGGGAGGGTGGGGCCTAATGGGATGGGAGGTGATTAGGTCCTGAGGGCTCTGCCCTCACGAGTGGACTGATACCATTATTGCTGGAGTGGGTCAACTGTGGCAGGAGCGAGTTCCTGATAAAAGGATGCGTTCAGTCCCCTTCTTCTCCCTCTCTCATACTTTCCAACCGTATGACACCTCCCACCACTGGATGACACAGCAAGAAGGCCCTCACCAGATGCGAGCCCCTCGACCTTGGACTTGCCAGCCCCCAGAACTGTAAGTGAGAAATTTCATTATAAACTAGTCTGTGGTATTCTGATACAGCAATGTAAAACAGACTAAGACACCGACCTGTCTAGTAATAAAGAGGCACTTTGAGTTTAATTTTGCTACACATGTACTCACTATTAAATTGGAATTAACTAATGAGCACATGTGTACACAGAAGGAAGTAAAACTCAGTGGAAATCAACCAGCGGGGAGAGGGAAGGAGAGGGGAAAAAACCTACCTAATGGGTACTAGGAACACTATTTGGGTGATGGGCACACCTATAGTCGGACTCAGCATTACAAAAGAGATCTATTACCTAAAACATTTGTACCCCCTTGATATTTTGAAATTTAAAAAAAAAATTGCTTTTATTTTTTATAAATGCATCCTTTAGGTGCCTGGGGAGCAGGGGAGTGGACATTCATTGCTGCTTGCCTAGGACCCTCCCCCTTCCCCCCTCCCAACTATCTTTTTCTTTTGGTTAAGAGCACCTTCCTTTTGGAAAATTCAACTTCCTCACTCCAATCATGCAATTTGAGTGGGAGATTCTCAGTCTCAGTCTATAAGGCGGGCACATGACCCAAGACACACCAATCAGAGCAATAGTAATGACTGGCCCTGTTTTGATCATGTACCCATCTTTCCAGAGTATCAGTCCTTGTTGTTTTTAAACCAAATCCTGGTTGGAAAGAGCCTTTTCCTTCCTGTGAAGTTGGTAAGAGGTGAGCGTAAAGCAGCCAGGAACCCTCTTCCCTTGTCAGAGGGAGAAAGTTATTCATTCTTTCCTATGGAAGACTTCCATCCCGAAAGCGACAGATAAGTCTGCAAGAACATTCTGGAGAGATCATGTAATCCTGCTTGTCCAATCTTCCCCAGCTGCACCCCTGCCCTTCCTGAAGCCGATAGCATTTCCTTTTTGTCTAGGGGAGATTTAATTGGATTGTGTCACAAGCAGGAGTCCCAACTGATTTCACAGGGGACTGTTAGGGGAGGATGTGTGGGTGTTTGGGGTGCCTGGCCATCATAGCACCTCCAACCTGCATCCTTCCCAGGTGAGATTAAGTAAGGCAATGGCACAAAATCAACGGTGATTGAATCTCCCTACATGGGTCAGGGGATGCCTCCCCCCAAATTAGTGCCTATTGGAGGCATAGGTTTTCAGAACCCCAAAAGCACCATGGCAGAATTTAAGGACCTTCTAGTAACATAGAGACTGTAGTAAAAGTAAGAAAATTCTGCAGCATGAGAAACATCTCACAAGCCATTCTACAGCATTTGGACTTCATCTTGCATGGGATGGGGAGACACAGTGTCTACCACCCAAGACCCCCGACCTCTCTATTCATCAAAACAACTATCTGCCTCAGGCTGGCACTTCTTAAGTGGTAAAGGAGAGATTGGATGTTAAAAATAACTGGAAAGGGAATCCGAGCTCATTTGCATGGTCCTTAGAAGTCTGAGGCAAGGAAGAATGGGACAATTCTAGTCACGGGTGATCTCGGACCAAGTCTCCCTGCTTCCCTGATCCCAGCTCCGCCAATCTTCCCATCTGTGAAATGACATCAAAGATTTGCTGAGAAGCCTTTGCTGACTCATGCGCTGACCAACACTGCCATCTAGCGGAGCCTTTGGAAATCACCTTACGGGATCACACGGGCTTCTGCACCTCATCAACGTAGCGGGCAGGGACACCCAACCCCTGTGCCTGGTCTGTCAGTGATGAGCTCCTTGGCCCTAGTCGCCCCGGCACCGTGCACAGGAATACGGTTCCCGGTGTGGGAACAGGGCCCTTGCATCACTGTCTCTGCATTGAACATCGTTCAGTGCTATTCAGCAAGCTTGTGTTGTGTGCCAGAGCTTGTGCTGGGGGCATGGAATCCGCAACGCAGTAGAGGGTTTCATGGCTGTGGGGGAACACCTAGAAAATTAATCTGGATCTTCTACACAAGACTGTAGAAACAACGAAGGAGGAAGCTATTCAGTAGTGGAAAAAAGCAGCAAAAATTGGAAAGAGCAATTTCAAAAATAGGAAGTCGTGCAGAGATCATTAAAATAGTATGAGTCTGAAATTTTAAATCTCACAGTGTCAGAAATTGAGGAGAATTTGGGGAACATCTAGTTGAACCTGCTCTTATACCAATGTAGTGGCTGAGTCCTGATTCTGCCACCAATTTCTGGGCAACATCAGATAAGTTTTTCTATCTCCAGTTCAGGCAACCTGATTTGCATCACCCCAAGATCCTGTGTGAGGAAGGGAGGTGCCTGCGTGGCAGTGAATGGAGGGGAAACAGGGACTGCAAGACAAACAGGGCATGGGAATAATATGTCGTTATAGCATTTGGGAGGTACGAGGAACCCCAGGATAAAGCTATGTGCCTGCAGAGTCTGATCGATTGCATCTCTTCATTCACCAATGGATTCTTGAGTGTCTGGCATGCCCCAAACTCAGTACTGGACACAGAAGAGAGAAAGATGAGGAAAACATACCACTGTTCTGAGAAAATGCGTAATTAATGGACTCACACTTTTCTCCAGAACGTCCGACTCCAGCATCCCTTCCATGACTGTGGGCTCCCGCTCCTCCCACTGCATCCACTCGCTGATCCCTTGACCGGCCCCCAGCCATCTCCCAGCTTACCCAGCCTCCTGACCACCCTACCTCCATGTATTCCTTGCGATCCATGGCCAGCCGGGCCAGCTGTGTTCTTGCCAGCTCCCTCATGTAGCCCCTGACCTTGACCTTCGATCTCGCTGCCCTGCCAATTCCCAGTTTGGGTCCAACCCATGCTTTCCATCCATTCCTTAAATATTCATTAAGTACCTGCTGTGGGCTCCTGTACACACTGAGGATACTACAGTGAGGAGCAAAATTCCTTCTGGGCTTGTGTTCTAGAAGCAGTAGACAATCTTCATATAAACAATAAACAGATAATAAAACATAAACATGCAATAGAGTGTCATGTAATAAGAGCGGTCAGGGAAAGCCTCTTTGACCTGAATGAAGTGCGGTATTGAGCCAGGAGACTATCCTGGATAACAACATTCCCCTGGGGCAGGAAATGCGATTGATGTGTGCAAAAAAGCAGCAAGGTGGTGTGGCTGTGTGAACCTAGTGGAGAGGGAGGGACAGTGGTAGGAAAGAGAAGCCAGGGGCCAGGTCAGAGAGCCCCGTGGGCCGTGTTGGGTTCCACTCTAAATGTGATGGGAAGCCACTGGAGAAGGGAATGTCTGAGCAAGGGGGTGATGTGATCCCTGGAGAAGAGTGGGGAGCCAGTAAGGTGCTGCTGCAGGAATCCTGGGGAGGAGCATGGGGCCCCTACAAGGAGGGAGCGGTCACTGGAGTGATGGGAGTACTCCTGTGCAGGCCGTGGGCTGCAGGTAGAGCTGAGGGATCTGTGAGTGGATCAGGTACGAGTCACAGGGAATGATGGGACAGACCCTTGGTGACTCTGAGGCAAGAGTGTCGCCATCTTATGAGACAAGTCATGGGGAAGGACTAGGTTGGCAGAGAGTGAACAGGAAATCAAAGATGCTTCCCCTGTATGTTTGAGATGTCTTAGCTGTCCAAGTAAGATATTAAGTAGGCGGTTTGGTACACGATATAAACATGGGTCATTGGATTACCAGTGATGCTTAAAGCCACGATGCTCAGTGAGATCACCTAAGGAGTGGGTGTAAATAAAGATGTCTAAGGATGGAACTCTGGGGACACCTTGACACTTAGAGGTCCAAAGGGTGGGAAAACCAACCAAGAGGTTGAGACAAAGTTGCCAGAAGAATAGAAGGAAACAAGATGAACCAGTGTCCTGGAGGTGACCACCTGCTCGGCTGTCACCAAGATGGTGTGCCTACCCAAGGAACCAGGGACATGGTCCTCCACACATTCATGTCTTCCTGCCCAACGTGCACCTGGAGGCTGCTGCATCCTCCCCTCAGCCCTTGCTGGGTAGTTTACTTCACTGGGTCCCACAGTGTTTCCTCCACTTTCCCCATCCCTAACCCCTTCACTGGCCTCTTCACATCCTACAAATGACCTCTTCATTAGAAAGAGGGAGAGAACGTGCTTTCCTTCACTTCACAATGACGTCCACCTTCCTCTTTTTCTGTCTTTCTCTGGGCAAAGTCCCACAATTGTCACCTTGATTCTCAGTATCCCAATCTCCCTGTCACCAACATCCTGGGTGGGTCACCAACTGCTCACCCTGCTCTCAACTGTTTCCCAGCGTTGGAAGCAAAAAGACCGGTTCATTCCTAATGTGGACAGCCTCCTGCCTTCCTCACTCAAAATTCACCTTCCACCAGCTCATGCTTATCAAACTCAGATCTGATGGTCATAGTGTTCCTCTGCCCAGAATCCTTCACAGCCTCCTTCAGGAGAAAGTCCACACTTACTGCAGGGTATTCAGGTAAGTCCCCACTGGGACAAGCAACCTGGCTCTCCGTCCTCCATCCCAGCCTCCTCTTCAGCTGCACACAAATCCTCCATTACATACAGGGAACGTAATCCTCCCCCAAACTACCACACATGCTATTGTCCACTGGCCAAAGTTAATCCTCATGCCTGGATTTTACCATGGAGCCTCCAATACGCCAGCTCAAACTCACCACCTCTGATGTTATCTAGCCTATCTCCTCCCAGCCCTGGCTCCTCTACCAATCAGAATTCACTGCTGTCTCCTCTGTGTGCCTAGACTTTGTTTCCCTGTTGTTGAACCTGTCATTACAGTGTCTGTCACCCCCACTAGACTCACGGCTGGTTCACTAGTGGTCATGTCCACTTTTGCTTACCCCACAGAGCTGTGTTCTTAAGAGGGGCTCGAAACTGGATTTGCATGGGGGTGGGGATGGCTGCCAGTTGCAGGAGGGGTTTTATAGTCAAGGAAATGACTCAAGGTAAAGCCGAGGCAGGAACAAGTCTGGTGTGTTCGGTGAACAATGGCAGAGCAGTGTGGCAGTGAGGGCTCTGAGGTGCTGGGAAGGATGAGCTGCTGGGGTTGAGGACAATAAAGGAAATTTGTGGTCAGGCTCAAAGAAGGTGTGGACCTCATCCTTGAGGCAGTACCTATGTTTTCCCAAGTCCCGTGGATTTCAAATGTCTGTTTTTCTGCCACACCAAGTATCCAGAAATTGTGGTTCTGTGGCAACATCATGCCCATCAGGGTTGTGACAAGGGGCGAGGGGGGCTCAGAGAAGCATGCGAGCTGCCACCAGGTTAGAGCTGTGCAGGGGCAGGACCCTGGATGCTCGGCAGGGAAGCTGTTAGTGTGCTGCAGGTAAGATGGGGGAGCCCGGGACCGAGATGCTCCACACAGAGACAGCAGGAAGGTAGCCCTGGGAAAGCCTGCCTGTCGCAGGGAGAGGAAAGGGCCAGGTCCACCCGCTGGGTAGACAAATGAGGAGTCTAAGGGCTTTGAAAGAAAGCAAGTTGCCTACATTCCAGCTAGAAGTCGGGTGTCACGGCCCTCCATCCGTGCTCCTTTTCACTCCCGTAAGAGGATAAGAGTAAGGAGAATGTTGGGCTCTGGAGATCTAAGCTCAGCCCTGAGAACTGTTTTCAATTCCTAATGACATATGCAAATTTAGTGCTAAAATAACCCTGGGCTATATATATTTCTAGCTCTGCCTCTGGCATCCCAGTAAACAGCGAAGGACTGTCACATCCCTCTGAGCCTGCCCTTCCTGGCCTGCACTGCTCCAAAAGCTCGGGCTCCCAGGGTCCTGGGAAGGGGTGGCCATGGTGGCCTTCAAATACAGCAATTTTTTCCCATCACACAATTATATGTTCTCACTGTAAATTTGGAGAATAAAGATAATTTGTACTGAAAGAAATTATCCATGACCATGAAGGACTTTATAGCACATTTCTAAGTGCACAGCCTCACCTGGTGAGAACCCAAAGCCACACACACCTGGCCTGGTGTCTGCTTTCCTGTGGTTCTCTCAGGGCTTCTCGCCCAGGGAAATTCTGTCCTGGTTCTACAACCTACTCTGAGCTTCTCATATTTCTACCAACTACCACAAAACAAAACAAAACAAAAAACCACAAATAAAACCTAATTCTTTCTCCAAAACACATGGTTCGCAGGAGTTTAAAACTGAGGTGGGAGTTTTAATAGAAGTCTGAGAAGAACAGAATGGAGAAACTATGAGTGGAACAAGAAGAAAGGAAATAATTAAGATAATAGCTAAGAATATAAGTCTTTAAAAGAGCCCATCAAATATTAAGCGGAATTTCTAAAATGACACATACCTAAGTATAAACTAGTAACATTTCTGTATCTCAGAGATAAAGAGAATTTCAAAAGCTTTCAGAGATGCAAAAATATTTTTTTCTATAGTACAAAGGAGCAAGAATCAAAGAGACATAAGACCTCATCAGCAATTCTGGAGGCTAAATGACAATGGAGCAATGCCCTCCAAAATCTGAGAGAATGGCTGAATACAGAACTCTAGGGGTAAAATATCAAATGGAGGAAAGATGAAGGGGCTCTGCAAGTCCAGGTCTTGCAAGACGCATTCCAAGACAGGATTATGTGTGCAAGAAATGTATTAGGGCCTCACTGTAAGAGACATGGGGCCAGAAGGGGCTGGGCGAGCTGTCAGGCTGCGATGGTGGTCTGGCTCTGTGGGAAGGAGAGAGGGAGGGAAGGACAGGTGGGAGTATTAGACGGCGTTGCAATTGTAGGAGAGTTCAGAAAGGTTGCAGGGAGTCCTCAAGCCCAAGCGAAGTCCCTGCCTCCCTGCCCAGTCATTGGCTGGGGATGGCCTATGAGAAGCCTCAGTGTGAACGTGCTGACGGATTTCAGAGGCAGCAGCCGGGACCTGGGCCAATTACCCTCTCTGCAGGTGGAGATCTGAGGGGTGTTCTCACAGCAGCCACAGATGTGTTCTGATTTGCAAGGATTCAGAAAGGTTACAACACACTAGTCCGGTGTGTGAAAAATGAAGGATGTACTTTGGAAAAAAAATCCCCAAAAAAGTGAAATGTGAGAGAGAGTAGGCATTGAGTACACCCCAGAATGGCAAAAGAAGTTAGTTATGAAAGAAATCGCGTGGAACCTCAGTCCCCATTCAAGTGACACAGGTAAAGCGCTGTACTTCCTTCCACTGAGGGTTCCATCACACCGCTTGAGATTCTGCTATAAATAAAAGCTAAATGATCATAATCTTATAAGGGGATTGGGTGTCTGATTTTTAGAGTCAATCTGTAGAAAAAGCACAGAAGTAATTTTAGTTAAAGGACAGAACAAAAACATAGAAACCCTTGACAAAGTGAAAAAGGATGATACCAGTCGGGAGGTGGAAAGTGTCAGCAGTTCAGTGATCTCACTTTTCATAATGTAGGCGTGTCTGAATGAGAGTGAAAAGAACACATCTGTAAGTTTATTATTTACAGTGACATAGATAACAGAATCGAAGTCAGAAGTATAAGCGGTTCTTGGAAAGACAGGCTAAGAAGGGAGATTTTAATTTGTTTTATACTATTTGACATTGCGCATGCTGTGTACATGACTAATTGTATCGTTTTAAGTTTTGAGTGTTTAAAACGACTCCTAGAGATTTAAATATTAAAAAAACTATTTGTTTTAGAAAAGGTGTTAAGTGTGGAAGCTTTAGTTACTCTAACGTGAAATAAGAACTCATCTATTATTCTTAGGAAAAAATTGTCTACACTCAGATTAAGAGTGATTTCATTTCAGGCTGTGACAGGCAGGGATGGCAAAGTGTTCTGTTTAGTAATGCTAGTTTGGTTTAACTTTAGCAAGACTATATCCTTCGTGCAACTTAAAATGATGTTTATTAAAATATCTGCTTCTGGAGGGTTTGCTTTTTATTCCCTGCAGGTAGTTCTTGGAATATGCACAGAGGACAGTAGCATAAAGGATCAGAAGGTATATCTTTATCTCATGCTGGTAGCAGCAGCCTAAAAATAATCACAGGTGAAAGCCAAAACTCATTCCCTGATGTAAGCGCCAAGTGCGATGTTATTCCAGAAAAAAAGAAAATTTTAGAGAATGAAGTTTTAAGTATGTATTCTGGTTGCTTTGCTGGGGGATAGAGCTGTGACCAAACCATGTGGAGCAGACACTGCAGTCAGGTACCCGTGGGCGAGACGGGAGGAGAGAGAGATAAACCGGCACCGACTGCCACTTTTAGAGGAGTCGTCCACGTCAGTTCAGCAATGTAAGAGACTGTCTGAGGGCTTGGGACCAGAGCCTGAACTGTAGTAAAGAATGCATCTACCTGGGGGAAACAGGGAGAGGGATGGAGAGAGGACAGGTCTTCCTTCTGTAGCTGGAGGCAGGGGCAGCTGGGACTGGGAAGAGGGATGGTTTGGCCAAGGCCTGGAGGAGACCTCTTGTGAATGGGCACAGACTTCAGATTCTAGAAACAATGATGTTCAGTACCCAGTATCAATTTTTTTTCCTTTCTGCTTTGTAATCGTCTTCTGTTGCTCTAAAACTTTCAGTAAGGGACACCACATCCTAGTTTAACTATAAGTAGTTAAGGGAAGGATGCTGTGTTCATCCTCAGCCAAATACTCCCTGCAGGCAGAGACAAGGGACCAGTATGCTACAAGCTAGCAGGATACCAGCAGGTAACCAGTACAAATGAATGAGCTGTAGATAGCAGGAAACGCTTTTAAGAATTTTGGAATTGTATCCTTTGGACAGGGATTCTCTGATATTTTGTTGAGCAGGTAACTTGATTAAAAGAATGGGCTTACCAGGGTTCGTTGGAAAGGTTTCCAAACCTTATCTCTTGGATATTAAAGGGAAGGCTGGTAACTTAATAGTGGGGAAATCAGGGATATTAGAATTATGATTTTTTTTCTGCAAATAGCCATTAATTTTTGCATGTAAAAAATATTTCTTTAGATCCTCTTGGATTTTTAATGAAAATGATAATATCATATACAATTAGTGAAAGTTTGCTTTTCTCTTTCCAATCCTTATATCTTTGATTTTTATTTATTTTTTCTTACTGTCTAGGATTGCCAGGTCAAGGTTAAATATTAATGCTGATGATGGGCATCCTTATCTCGTTCCTGATTTTAAAGAATACTCATTATGAAGAATATTCCCTGTAGGTTTTTGAAAGACATACTTTTTTAGCTTGAGCAAATTCCCCTGTATTCCTTGTTAACTGAGAATGTCATAGAATGGCATCCACTGAGATGTATCACTGTCTCCTTTAATCTGATCATACCGTGCTCTGTTCTGTTCCATTGATCTCTGCCAGTATCACACAGTCTTGATTACTATAGCTATATAATAAATCTTAAAATTAGATAGATTCATTTCATTCTTGTTAAAAATTTAGTCATTCTAGTTACTTCGCCTTTCTGTCTAAATTTTGGAAGAATCTTGCTGAAACTTTTATAGGAATTGGTTTAAACCTGTGGAGAACTGACATCTTCCAGTGCATGAACACAGTGCATCTCCATTTATTTGATTTTTTTCATCAATGTTTTGCTGTTTCTGCATACAAGTCCTATACATGTTTTTTTAGATAAATATGCAAGTATATAATTTTGAGCAACTGCAAATGGTATTGTATTTTAATTTTGGTGTCCATGTGTTAATTAATATTATATGGAAATATAATTAATTATATCCTGTGACATTACTAAAATCACTTATTAGTTCTAGGAGTTTTGTTTTGTTTTACATTCCTTGAGATTCTCTACATAGACCATCATGTCATCTGCAAATAAGGACCGTTTTATTTCTTAACTGTACGCATTCTAATTCCTTTTCTTGCTTTATTGTGCTGACTAAAACTTCAGCACTATATTGAATAGGAGTAGTGGGAGAGAACATTCTTGCCTTGTTTTTGATATTAAGGGGAAAGCATTCAATCTTTCACCATGAAATATAATGTTAGCTGTTGGATTTTTTTTTTTTTTTGTACATGCCGTTTATCAAATTGAGGAAGATCCTTTTTATTTTTCTGAGAGTTTTTATAATGAAGTATAGAAACCTTATTTCCTTTTGTGTCCCTTCACCTTCCCCCATTGATAATAAATTAAATTTCTTCGATGGGTTTAGAACCACATCAATGTTGTAATTTTTACATCATATAATTTACAAAACTCAAGAGAAAATGCATTATATTTACCCATGTTTTTACTCTTTCTATTGTTATTTCTTCTTGATATATCAATTTATCATTTCCTTTAAGCTTATGTAAGATCTATAGCCATCATCTTAGGGTAGATCTGTTGGTGACAAATTCTTAGTTTCTCTTTCTCTGAGAATGTCTTGATTTCCTCTTCATTCCTGGAGAAGATTTTTGCTGATATAGAATCCTTGGCTGACAGTTCTTTTCTTTCATGCTTGAAAAATATTGTGCCATCCCCTTCTGTCCTTCATGGTTTTTCATGAGAAATCACTCTCATTGAAAACTTTTCCCTCTATGGGTAAGGTATCATTTCTCTCTTGCTGCTTTCAAGGTTTTTTCTTTGTCTTTAATTTTCAGATGTTTGACTATACATGTCTTAGCATTGATTTGGGAGGGGTTTACCCAGTTTGGAGTTTTCTTAGCTTCTTGAATCTGTATTTTTATGTCTTTCACCAAATTTGGGGACTTTTTAGCCATTATTTCTACAAGTACATTTTCAGCCTCATCTTCCTTCCTTCTCTCCCTCTGGGACACCAATGTCGCAAATGTTACATCTTTTTTATATTTCCACAAGTCCCTGAGGTCCTGTTAATTATTTCCATCCTGTTTTCTGTTGTTCATGCTGTATAATTGCTAATATTCTACCTTAAAGTTCACTGATTTGTTTTCCCCCATTTTTCTGTTATGCTCATTTAAAAATAAATTTTAAAAAATTAATTTTTAATTCTAAAATTTCTATTTAATTTTTCTTTATTACTTTGAGACCATTTTTCATGTTTGAAACATGTTCACAATTGCTGCTTGATTTTTTCTTTAAAAAATATTTTTATTGTCGTAAAATACCTATAACATAAAATTACCATCTTAACCATTTCTAAGTATATAATTCAGTGGTATTAAGTATGTCTATATTGTTATGCAACCATCACTACCATCCATCTCCACAACTTTTTTCATCTTGTAAAATTAAAACTGTCTATTCCCATTAAATAATAACTTCCCATTCTCTCTCCCTCCAGCCCTTGGCAGCCACCATTCTACTTTCTGTCTCTATAATTTTGACTACTCTACCTCATGTAAGTGGGATCATACAGTATTTGGTATTTTTTGTGATTGGCTTATTTCACTTAGCATAATGTATTCAAGGTTCCTCCATGTTGTAGTATGTGTCAGAACTTTCTTCCTTTTTAAGGCTGAATGATCAATTGTATGTATATATATATCACTTCTCATCCATTCATCTGTTGATGGACACTTGGGTTGCTTCCATGTGTCCATCACTGGAATAATGCTGTTGTGAACATGGGCATACAAATATCTTTTCAAGACCTTGCTTTCAACGATTTTGAGTGGAATTGGAATTGATACATCACATGGTAATTCTATTTTTAATTTTTCGAGGAAGTGCCATACTGTTTTCCACAGTGGCTGCATCATTTTACATGCTCTCCAACAGTTTACAAAGATTACAATTTCTCCACATTCTCACCAACACTTGTTTTGTGGGGTTTTTTTTATAGTAGCCATCTTAATGGGTGTATCTCATTGTGGTTTTGATTTGCATTTCCCTAATGATTAGTGGCGTTGAACATCTTTCTTTGTGCCCATTGGCCATTTTTATATCTTCTTTGGAAAATAGGCAAAAGACTTGAATAGACATTTCTCCAATCTAGTTGTTTTTTACTGATTTATTTTTATGGTGACTACTTTAAACTCGGTTAGAGAATTCTAATACCTATATAATATTGGTATCTGTATTTATTGCCTTTTTTCATTCAGTTTGAGATCTTCTTGGTTCTTGATATGATGAGTGATTTGTGATTAAACACTGGACATTTGGGGCATTATGTCACGAGACTCTGGATCTTATTTAAGCCTTCCGTTCTAGCTGGCTTCATCTGACACCGTCCTGGTAGGGGAGGGGGAGTGCCACTGTGTTACTGCCCGGCGCAGGTGGAAGTCCAGGTTTCCTACTTGGCCCTCACTAACCCCTGTGAAGGAGAGCTCCTTGTCACCGTTGGGAAGGGGTGAGAGTTTTGGCTCCCTGCTAGGCTTCCCTGGTTGGGAGGGGCAGGAGTGCCCATGAGCGCTCCCCAGATGGCCTCCCCTGACACCACGGGAGTAGATGGCAGCCTCATTACCTCTGCGTGGTGGCAAAAGGCCCAACTCTCCACTAGACCTCCTCTGATACCACCCCA
>RJWJ010014319.1:0-38144 GCA_004363605.1 Indri indri | reverse complement strand
GTTCAAAATAGCAAATTAACACTGCTTGCTTTTTTGGTGGGAAGCAAGCTTGGAAGGGGGCAGAGAGACATTGTCAGTGTTCACAAACCTGGTTTGTAACTTAGAGATAAAAATTGAGCTTATCAGTTGGAATTCACTCTGACAGTGCTGGAAATAGATATTATCATACTTACGTGCTGTCTCAAAAATTCCAAAAAAAAATTCTACCACACAAGTGACACAGTGCAGAACAATGTGACAAAACAAACAATATGATTTGCTTTCCTTGTATTCATAGGATACTGGCTACCTTATTCTGTTTCCTACTGTTTACCATTCAGATAAAATTTATAGGCTGATTCAGCCGACAGGAGTCATAAGCAAAAGTAGCATGTTTTTAAAGCTTGTAGTCTTGTTTTATGGATTTGCATTTGCCTATTAGAGACATTTCCAGGTTTTTGTTTTTTTTTATTTCAGAGAGAGCAAAAAATATTTATGAGAGGAAACATTGTTTTACAAGAAGTATGAAATTTGATTTCTTCAGAGTTACACCTGTGAGATTCAACAGACCTTAGAATGAGAAAAAATGCACTGATGCAATAGGAAATTATATAGAAGACATTTCTGGAGAAGCAAAGTGGGGATAAGGGATGGAGATCAAACTCCAGACTGGTGAGAAGGAACACAAAGACATCATAGAATACATTCAATTTCAGTAAGAAAGAAAGATTCCACCATTCTCATTTTAAAAACCCAGACTCACAAATTCCTGGGTTATTTTTCTATGGCTATTATAGAGAAATATTTGCAACAAAAAGGAATTTGGCTATTTCCAATTAATCCCGTTGCCTTAAAGTTATGTCTCCTTGGGGCTAAAACAACCAAGTGAAAAAATACAATTAACAGATGAATTTAAATGGTCTCCTATGTGCAAGCAATCAGTCTTACCCACATTTAAAGTGAATTGACTAGGTTTTTTGTCAATATGGAGATGGCCACCCATGTTTTCTACTGTGACAAAGATGTTACCATGTTTTCTATGTGATCCCAGCTAAAGTGTTACAAAGTATTGTTAAAGAAGTTATGGTAAGGTAAGGCTTGTGGCATTTCTATTCCTGAAAGGACCAGGGAGTAAACTATTTAATGCCTGAAAGAAAATAAATCAAAGATACAGGGAAATGCAGTATAGAAATGTGAGAATTAATACTGGACCAAAGTAATCAAGTCATCCTCCTATATCATGCTTATGTTGACTGTCATCTTATACATGACTTTCCCTACCTGGAAATTGGATAATTTAACTATTACTTCGCAATCAGAACATTAGCAAGAAAAAGTCAAACAACCCCATCAAAATGTGGGCAAAGGACATAAATGGAAGCTTTTCAAAAGAAGATAGACAAGTGGCCAATAAACATATGCAAAAATTCTCAACTTCACTAATCATCAGGTAAATGCAAATCAAAACCACATTGAGATATCACCTTACCCCTGTTAGAATGGCTTTTATTAAAAAGTCCAAAAGCAATAGATGTTGGTGTGGATGCAGAGAGAAAGGAATGTTTATACACTGTTGATGGGACTGCAAATTAGTACAACCTCTATGGAAAACAGTATGGAGATTCCTCAAAGAATTAAAAATAGACCTACCATTTGATCCAGCAATCCCACTACCGGGTATTTACCCAAAGGAAAAGATGTCATTTTATCAAAAAGACACACACAAGAATGTTTACTGCAGCACAATTCACAAATGCAAAGATGTGGAATCAACCCAACTGCCCATCAGTTCATGAGTGGATTAACAAAATGTGGTATATGTATACTATAGAATACTACTCAGCTATGAAGGATGACTTAATGCCTTTTGCAACAATTTAGAACTGGAGACCATTATCCTAAGTGAAGTATCATGAGAATGGAAAAACAAACACCACATGTACTCACTATTAAATTGGAACTAACTGATGGGCACACATGTGCATAGAGGAAAGTAAAACTCAAGCAGGGGGGAGAAGGAAGGAAGGGATGGGCTATAACCTAGTTAACAGGTACAATAAACACGATCTGGGTGACGGGCACACTTATAACCATGACTCAAGCATTATAAAAGTGATCCATGTAACCAAAATTATTTGTACCCCCATAACACTTTGGAATAAAAAAAATCAGAACATCATAGTACTACATTATTGAAAGACTTTTTAAAGGTGTAGCAAAATTCTGGGTTTCATTCTCATTTTAATTCTTCTCCCTTTGTCTAGAAGCTTAAAAATCAGAGCTAGTTACATTTCCAAGGTAGGGGAACTGTGTGTTTAAAATAACATACAAACTTAGTATTTGAGACTAGTGTAGTCAGAATGAAAAGATGGTTAAACAAATGGGTGGTTGATGATGCCAAAGTAAAAGAGACAAGAGGAGGCCCAGTCTCTAGTTCAATTGCAAAGGTTCACATATATTGAAAAGAAAACAGTGGGCAAGATCATTGCTGTGGTTTTTATTAATCTGAAAACACAGAAGATATAAAAGAGGAATGTATATTTGTAAATCCATATAAGTTTCTTTGGATTTAATGCATGTATTAATTTTCAAATATTTTTAATGAATGAATAGTCATCTTACAAACATTTATTGAGTATCTCTTGTATTAACGATGTTGGCAGTTTGTGAAGGCACTTACTAGGACAAAGAATCTTATATATAAATACAAAGATTTGATAAGTGGAAAAATATGAAAGTGTTTTTTTCTCTAGTGTAGTACAGTACACCTCAAATTCTTGTTCTATAACCAACCAACAGAATGACATTGAGCAACTTACTTAACCATTTCATGACTCAGTTTCTTAGTCTGTGAACTAGGGGAATGTCTACTTCACAAGATTATTATGAAGATTAAATGAGCTGATATATGTAAAGCAATTGGAAAAGAGCCTCACACGTAGTAGGCACTATATAGGATTAGCTTGTTTTTATTAGAGTGATAACATGAAGAAGGAGCTTAAGTATCCCTGGAAGTTTGGTTAAAGGAAGCTGAAGTGCAAAGGCTGAGTCGGGTGACACATGGGCCAAGAGGAGAGGTATTAATAGAAAGTAGAGAGCAGGGAGTTGCAAAGGATGGTACACATACTGAGAACAGCTTTTGACAGGGGCAATGGCGAAAAGTGTAAACCCCTTGATAAGTTTGATATTTCTAGAACTAACGTGTGGGAGAAGAGAAGAAATAATAAGAGCTTAGGCCAAAAAGGTTAGGGCCACATCAGGAAAGGCCTTGTACGCCAAGGCACTTTATCTTGTGAGAATGATGGAGAGATACTAAACAGCTCTTATCAGGGAAATGACGTGATCACACTGGATTTATTTCTGGAAATGAAAAGATTGATTTTAGAATATCTTAATTGGAAGATATTGAAAGACCATATGTCTATGACTATTTCTGAAGTTAAATGACTATTAAAGGTTAATGTATAAATAAAAAATTAATTCACCAAGTTTAGCTTCTTATCAATAAATGATAATTTAATGCCTTTATCTAAGTGCTTCCTATAGCAAGACTATGGTAAAATATCCTGGGAACCACTGTGACTATGACTTTGTTCAAATATAATGAAAAGGTTTAGTAAAATAGAATCTATATGAAAAATAGCAATGTGGACCAAAATACTGAGCAGAGTGCTTAATCACTCAATAAAATTTATGGACTATCCACAAAATGTGTATCTAAACTCTTTTCATGGAATGTAAGTCAGAAGCAATGCCATCTTACGTTGGCATAATACTGTACAAGCTACTTTCATTGCCACTCCTTTTTCCTGCTAATGTTAAAATTTCCATCTTATTAAAGAGGGTTGCACATTTCATTTACTAAGAAAACATTTTAGAGGTGCTTGCTATATGGCAGACAGCATTCTAGTTGCTTTACAAATATTTGCTCTTTTAATTCACACAACAACCTTGATGAGGTAGATGGTAATTTTAACCCCATTATATGTATTTTAGGAAACTGAGTCATAGACAGATTAAGAAGCTTGTCCGAGGTCACAATACAGAGCCGAAATTTGAACATTTGAGCCCATGTGGCCTGGCTTCCAAGTCTATGCTCTTAATCACTAGGCTATACCCTCTCTCATATATGGAAAATTTTTATTCTAAGGGGAAGCTAGGTAATTTTGACAACTCAGAAAGGTCAGCATTTCCCCCTTATGTATAACACTATTCTGGCACTACTAAAGATGTCTAAGAGATAAAAATAATTCAATCTATTTGTTCATAAATCTCAAAACTGAATGAAATAGTTTCTCAGCTCTCTCTTCTATTTGCTTCTCGATGAGTGAAGATACTACTTACTGACTTGAAAGGAACACTATTCGCTCTTTCCTCCTCCTTGTGTGCTAATAAACTCTGCCCCCACCATGGCCCCGCCTCTAATTCCAAAGTCCAAGTTTCTACTGGAGGAAGCCAAGCTAGGCTTCACGACCAGAAAAGAACTATGTGTAAATAAGTATAACAGACAAAGGAAGGAAGAAAGGAAAGGATGGAAGGAGGGAAGGGAAGGAAGAAAACGTCCACCTACCAACAGAGAGTGTGAAAAACATGGCTAACTACTCAGTACATTGAAATGGAAAGTCAAACCTGTTCCTAGAGCCAGCCTCCTGCCTTTCAGGAAGCCTGAACAGGATCCTTGTGTATGACATTCTCAATGAGAGATAATCCTGCTTCTTAGCCACATTCAAATAGGAAGCAAAAACAGCAGAGCCAGATACTACTTCCATAGAGAAGGCCCTGTTGGAAAGAGGACCTCAGGGCCTCAGACATGATGACTATGGGTATGCCACAAAGATCGGCAGCCAGCACAGAGGGCTAATGGGGAGTCTTCATAATTGCCCTACCCAATGTAGGAACAGCAGTTTGCCCTCCAAATAAATTTAAATTTTAAGTTAATTTTAAAAATTAGGGAAGCCTAATTAGAACATGAAAACTGCCTAGAGGTGGCAACTGTATCAATGGCCTGGGGGAGGCTGTGTAAATGAGAAAAGACCAAAGTTTCTAAGCATCCTTATAAACATCAAAAACACTAAGGTGATAGCAAGTACTGAGGCTTGACATCATTAGCACCCTTTTTCCTTTACTATTTTAGGTGCAAAGATTGCAAAAAAGAGGCCCATAAAAGTCTCCTTAACAGTCCTCTGGTTAATTCCATGTCACTATCAGAAATTACTATAACTGCTGTAATCTGAGATCACAGAAATGGCACGAACGTTTTTTAAATTACTTTATTAATGATTTCTCAGAATTTATTCCAGTGTAGAGACATCAAGTTCAATAGAGAGGGAGCTTCCATGTTAGCCAGATCTGCAAAATGTAGCAACATCTGATGCAGCTGTCCAAAATTACCCCCCTGCACAGCCATGTTCCATAGGGAGAAATGTAGCCTAAGGAGTCAATGATGTCACTGCAGGTCAGGCTAATGACTGTGACTTCACCCAGTTTAAACACATTGGAGACACTAAAGATAGAGAGGTGTTTTCTAGCACATCTAATTGTCTATTGACAGTTTGAAGAGCTTAAAGTACTAGTCCTAACATGCCCTTAAATAAAGTAGTTAATAAGAACAGCTCTTCTCAAATTATTGTAATCGTGCAGGGTTCCAAACCTATCTAATGCTTTCCTTAGGAGAAGCACAAAGTCTGCTTCCATTATGACTCTGTTAACTGCTACAATGTCTCTCTCTATTGAGGGAGTAAAGATTGTTATGTTTACTACAAAAAGATGGAATGAAAATAAAGACAACTCTTTTATTGAGAGTTGTGTTTGTTGACAGAGATCATGTTTTTCTGATATTTTTTATCACGAAGTTCCGTGTCTTCTTTCACATTTCAAAGGGCAGAGGTATCAGGAGAAGAAAGGCGAGGGGTGGGAGTGGGAGACAGAGAGAGAGAGAAGTGACACTTGTGTGCATAATGATAAAACACTTCTATAGCACTGAGTAATCAAAAAGGATATTGTGTGTGTGTAGGTATTTACTGGAATAACCTGCCTTTGCCTAAGTACCTGATCGATTTCATCTAAAATTGTCTGAACACTTTTGAAATTATGAGTATACCTATATAATCAAAGTACAGTATAAAGGGGAGATTACATAACAGCCCAATGCACTCAATATCTATAATTAACTTTCACATACAGCTTTTATAAAATTCTAACTTTATCATCCCCTTCATTCTCTCTCATGACTAAGAAGAGAATAGACAAAGAATTACATGAAATTCAAACACTGAACATAACTTTCAGCTACATTCAGGAAATATCTAAGAAAGGATGGAAAGGAGAAAAAGAAAAATAACACAGACAGCATTTTTAAAAGAATTTGTACAGTTATTTATTTTTTGAGAATATTTTATATAGTCCAGAGAGAGAACATTTCTTTTTTAATGTTTTGCCCCCTAGAGAATATCACACAAAATTATTTTTAACATTTGTAAGATATTTGAGAACATTGAATAGAGAACTGAAATTTATCTTTAATCTCAGTTTCTTGGGCTTTGTTATGGTAGTCCTCTCTGGATTAAAAAAAAAAAAAAAAAACACCTTGATCTCCATGGACAAAAATATTCCTGAACAGGAAATAGTGTCCAGAAAAGCAATACATTCAGAGGCATTAGGCATAAGGTTAGACAAGCAGAAGTCCTTTGCTGTATTCCTTCTTGCAAGGTCACATCCACTTAACATTTAAAGAAGGCAGAGCTAGATATCAAGTGTCCATAGACCATAGGGCGTTTTAAGATTATTGAATTAGAACCAAGAACAGTTAGGCAAATATAATTTATTCAGTTTTGCTGATTAAAAAATCTTAGCATAGTTCCTAAATATATTAAGAGGAACTCTGCATTGGTCATTTGTGGAGAAAAAAAAAATTAAACTGTCTTTTAAAAGCATGTTCCTTTATCCATCTTGTATTAATTTTTGCGAGTGGTGAAAGATATGGATCCTGTTTCATTCTTCTGCATGTGGCTATCCAATTCTCCCAGCACCATTTATTGAATAGGGTTTCTTTCCCCCAGGATGTATTGTTGTCTGCTTTGTCAAAGATCAGTTGCCTGTATATGAATGGTTTTATATGTAGGTTTTCTGTTTTGTTCCATTGGTCTATGTCTCTGTTTTTGTGCCAACACCAAGCTGTTTTGGTTACTATAGCCTTGTAGTACAGTTTGAAATCTAGTAATGTGATTGCTCCAGATTTGTTCTTTTTGCATAAGTAAGATTGCTTTGGTTATTTGGGCTCTTTTCTGCTTTCAAATGAAGCATAGAATTTTTTTTTTCTAGATCTGTAAAATATGACATTGGTATTTTGACAGGGATTGCACTGAATCTGTAAATCACTTTGGGTAGTATGAACATTTTAACAGTATTGATTCTGCCAATCCATGACGTGATATGTTTTTCCACTTGTTTGTGTCATCTGTGATTTCTTTACTCAGTGTTTCATAGTTCTCTTTGCAGAGATATTTCACAATTCACAATTGCAAAGATGTGGAATCAACTCAGGTGGCATGAGTTCATGAGAGGATTAACAAAATGTGGTATATGTATACCATGGAGTATTATTCAACCATAAAAAAGGTGAATTAAAGCCTTTTGCAACAATTTGGATATGACTGGACACCATTATCCTAGGTGAAGTATCTAAAGAATGGAAAAACAAACACCACATGTACTAATTATTAAATTGGAACTAACTTATGAGCACACATGTGCACAAAGGGAAGTAAAACTCGGTGGAAATCAAGCAGGAGGGAGGGGAGTTTAAGGGCTGGGTGAAAACCTACCTAACAGGTACAGTGAACACTATTTGGGTGATGGGCACATTTATAGCCATGACTCAAGTGTTACAAAAGTGATCTATGTAACCAAAAACATTTGTACCCCCTTAATATTTTGAAATAAAAAAAAGACAAGAAAAAAAAGTGTCTAGAATATACTAAGTGCTGTATAAAATTTGTTAAATATAAATGAATGAATAAATAAGTAAATAAATACATGTAAATTAAAAATAAATAAATAAAAAGCAATGTACATACCTTTAAAAAAAAGCATGTTCTTCAAAATAATGAGAAGATAAGCCACAGACTAGGAAAAATATATTTGTAAAAGACATATCAGATAAAGGACTATTATACAAAATATACAAAGAATGCTTAAAACTCAACAGTAAGAAAACGAACAATTCAATTTAAAAAATGGGCAAAAGACCTGAACAAATACCTCAGCAGAAAAGATACAGCAGTGGCATACATAAGCATATGAGAAGATGTTCAACATCAAATGTCATTAGAAAATTGGCAGTTCAAACAACAATGAGATAGCACTACAAACCCATTAAAATGGCCAAAATCCCTAATGTTCATCCGAATGCTAGTGAGGATATGGAGAAACAGGAACGCTCATTCATTTCTGGTGGAAATGCACAACAATACAGTCACTTTGAAAGACTGTTTGGTAGCTTTTATAAAACTAAACATACTCTTATCATATGATCCACCAATTGCACTCATTGTTTTTTACCCAAATGAACTGAAAACTTATTACCACTCAAAAGAAGTCATGCAAATATTTATAGCAGTTTTATTCATAATTGTCAAAACTTGGAGGCAACCAAGATGTCCTTTAGTAAGTGAGTGGGTAAAGAAACAATGGTACATGCAGACAATGGAATATTATTTGTCACTAAAAAGAAATGAGCTATCATGCCATGAAAAGACATGGAGGAGACATAAATGTTACTGCTAAGTGAAAGAAACCAGTCTGAAAAGCCTGTACTGTATGATTTCACTATATGGCATTGTGGAAAAGGCAAAACTATGGGGCTTTAAAAAGAATAGTGGTTGCCAGGGATTAGGGGGAAGGAGGGAAGAACACGTGGAGCACAGAGGATTTTTAAAGCAGTGAAAATATTCTGTATGATACTATAATGGGGGACATGTTTCATTATATATCTGTCAAAACTCATACAATGTACAATGCCAAGAGTGAACCCTAATTTGAACTATGGACTTTGGACGATAACGATGTATTAATATAGGTTCATCGATTGTAATAAGTGTACTGCTTTGGTGTGGGAGGTTGATAGGACGGGAGAGTGTGTGGGGTGGGGGAGACAGAGGCAGTATGTGGGAATTCTGTACTTTCTACTCAATTTCGCTGTGAACCTAAAACTGCTCTAAAAAATAAAATTTAATACATTTTTAAAAAGCATGTTTATGTCCTCTGCTTTTTAAATGTGAACAAATTCATGTAAATGTTTAAATGTGAGCAGATTCATATAAGTGTTTAAATGTGATTCATATTAACTGTTACCTTTAATCCAGTCTTCCTTCATTTAACATTCTATTTCTTGTTTTTAACCCTTAAAAGAGAAAGGAGTGGAGAGGCCCCTCCCACATCAAGGCTGACCCCTGCAGTAGCTGAAATTAGACCTGTCCCCAGATTCTCCTTCAGGCTTTGAAGAATTATTGGACCAAAGACCACTAACTTCACTAGCTTCTGCAAGTAAGAAGCATTAGCAAGAAATATATATGCCATCAGGGCTGGTGATTTTGAGCACTTCTTTGGTATGCGGCTTTGATTTTGCGCCGACGTATTGCTTTTGAGCTCACAGAAAAGTGTATCTATGAATTGCCTTCACTGAGACCAGAGAGGAAACGAAATGAACAAATTATCGACAAGAATGGTATCTCAGGTAAAATGCTCCCCTAAGTGCCTTTATACAAAAATAATTCTTCTAAATTTAGTTACTTGCCAAAACTACCTTAACTTATACTATAGTTTTCTCTTATGCTGTAATTAATTCAGTCAGGATGCACATGCTTTGGAAACATATGGGGTAGAAGGCACAGGAGAGAGAGTCACAGATTATTGTGACTTAGTTGCAATTTATGGTCAAATAGTTTTGATTATCAAAAAGACAATTTATGATGTCCCTGGTACTAGGAATTTAGTTGCTGAGAATAACTTATCATTTCATTACCATTTTTATTGCCAGTTTGGAAAACACATCATGAACTGAGAACAGCCAGTCAGCCACGCTTATTCAACATCATGGCATAAAGAGCCCAATATTCCACAGTGTGGGAGAATACAAATGAATCTTCTCTTCATATGTCCAAAATCCACCTTGTAGAAGCTTACAATCTTATAATGATTTGAGGCACCACCCAACAAAGTCGTGGGTACAAACACCTCCAAAAAGAGACTCAGTAAGTATTTAAAAAGACCAAAATAGCTAATGACATATTGCTAAAAGGAAAAGCAGGCTATGAAACCATGCATATGAAATCATGTAAATAACATGTACAGATAACACCAGAATGTAAGTGGTTACTATCTGTCAAAGTTGAATTATAGGTGATATTTATTTTCTCTATGTCTTATAGTTTTCCAAGTTTTCAATAATAAGCTGGCATACTTTATTAATAAAGAACAACAGATTTCATGTTTAGAAAATAAACCAAAAAAAGTTCTCATTGTTATGGATCTAAGATGAAAGTATATGCAACCAGTATTAGTGATTTGATAAACTCTACAAAAATACTTACTAGTAAAAGAATAGAAGAAAAAAATAAGAAAAATCAAGTCGGAGAGAGTTGTAGGTTTTCACATGTAATACAGAGAGAGGAGAGAGAGGAGAGAAAATAGGTAATCTTTTCTTCCTTTCTAGTAGCAAGACTATGGGATTGAAACAGAGTTATCTAATGCCCAGGTTTGGCCCTCACCTCTTGGTCTGCAAACCCAAGGTTTAATTACAATTTGAGCCAGGAGGGGGCAGCAAGGAGCTGTTCAGGGGAAAAAAAAAAAAAAAAAAAAAAAAACAACCAAAAAACCCACTCCCGAGGCCTTTAGAATGGAGACTGGGAGGTGGTGGAGCGAGGCAGAGGTGGAGGTGATACAGCATAAGCCAGGGGACCACAGAGTGGAGTCAAAGCCAAACACAGCCAAAGAAAGGGAACCGATGTGGAAAGACGTCATTCTAGCAACTGAGACTGAAAACAGCCATGGCAACACAGGCCAACGCTGAGCTCCATGGCAGGTTCAGGTACCAAGAGAAAACAAACAACATCTCAAAAGATTGCTCCATGGGGCTCCTTGGAGTAGAATATAGCACAAGGAACCAAATGATCCTCACTGGTTCCAGCATCAGGGGCTGAGGGGACCCTTCTAAAATGTTGGTAAACAGAGCCGTAAGTGAAGCCTTCCAGGCTCAGACAGAGAACTACTATCCTTATGCTTCCTCTCCTACCTGTGTGCCCAGGGGATCGTGTGGTCCCCAGTACAAGACTAGGGCATATAATTTGCATGGACACAGTAGATCAGAGACCTAATGTAGAGACACCAGCATGCCCAGTCTTACCCAGCCACATTCACAAATCAAACCCTCCAGGTTACTAGCCGTGGGCTGGATTTTGAACTTGGCTTAATTCTAACCCTTTCTCTAGCACCTATGCTTTTGTTTGGCAACTAGGCTTGCATGACTGAAACAGGCTTGCATTAGACAGACTTAGAATATTCTTATTTTACTGCCAGTCCTTGGAGAGAATTTATCCTTTTTCCTCTGTCTTCCCATTCTGTCTACTGATTCTAAAGGCAGTGCTGCCTCTAGATTGGGAGCATGGTAGGATTTAAGTCATAGTATGTCCAGTTGCAAAGCCTAACCTTACTGTCGCATAGCCTCTATGAGTCCAGTTACCCTATCTTAAAAATAATGCAAATAATAAGAATTTGTGAAGAATAATTTATGTAATTAACTTACATTTAGCACTTTGTAAAATGCCCAGAACATTGTAGGCATTCAATAAATGCTGGCCATAGTTTTTACATTCTTTGCTCCATTCCCCAGCAAACCTAAGAAGAATCAAAACACAGTGTCATTTCATGGGGCTCTTCAGAAGACTGGCCGTCACACACTTTCCTCGCCCCTCTATTCTTCCTAGGACATATTTTAAGTATTTATAATTGCTATTCGAATCGGGGACAATTTCCATTTTACAAAATGTCTTTTCTTACAACTATGCCTAAAGTCCTCTCTAAATAGTTCTTAAATATACTAATTATGCAAGATTTCTCACCTGACATATAAAACGGCTGAATTTTCAAATGATTTCAGAGTAAATGGATTGCCAACTATTGACTACTCAGCCTCTTCTAACCAGTAATAGCAACGTGTTTATTTGAAACCAGGTCATTATCCTGGCTAGTAAAGTGATGCCCCCAAAATGCCTCTGAAGCAAATGGGCAGGTGTTTCTGCATGCAAAAAGGCAGAATCCACCACTGGGCATTGTGCTAAATGCAAGCCTGCCTGACAGGGCACTCTGCAACTATGTTTTCTTGCTTAAAAAAAAAAAAAAATCACTTAACCCTTTGAGGTCCTTTCAGTATAAATTTTGATGATACTGACAAGAATACTAAGCCTGTCTGTAGAGGTATTATGAGTCTAGGATGATGATTACATAGCACTTTTCAAATGAAAGGGGCTGAACTCCTTCCAGTATGATCCTCAGTCAAGAACAAAAATGGAACTTTTAAAAGCTCAAATAAGTATTCTTCTATGGTGACAAAAAAGCCTCTGGGTCAATTTAATATGACCAAAAAAACTATACTGTAATATGAGTACTTGAAAGAACAATTTGAGCTTACTCAAATTTGTGTCCTTATAAGGCAATAAACAAGTTTATCATTTTGACAGGTAAGCCCACCTGAGGTGCTTTAAACAGAAATAGGACACAGTCTTTCTGAGCGAATGCTTTCATCTGAAGACTTTTCTTATTATATCCACAACACTACTTTGAACTCAAATGACATTCATTTTTTTTTAAAGAGTCTTCCATTTTCTTGTCTTTGTTTGCACTAGTATCCAAGGAATTTTTCTCACATGAATCAGTAGGACCCCCAAAATCCAACAAATTATAACAGCTGTGCAATAGGAAAAGGTAGGGGAATGGACCCAAATTTAAGATCAAGATTTATCAAAAAGTCACAATGATGCATTAATGGCTTTGCTACAAAACAAATAGAAACATCTTTCCTCTTCACACCTCCACTCCCCCTCCCCCCGATACTAAAATAGGACCAGGGAGCACCATGTGTGCCTCAGACCCCCAGAGAACATCAGGGACAATTTAATTGAATACAGAATTAAAGCCACTTACCTTTGTGAACCACTTTGTGTACTTTCCATAGCACTTTTACATATATTATCATATGCATCAAATATTAGTTTACGTATTTGGCAATCAAAAAACCTGAGGTATACAGAAATTAAATATCTAGCTCCTAATTTTAATTTCAAGTAATTGAAACCAGACAGGACTCTCATTCCTGCAGGGTTTCAGAGGAAATTTCATTTTAAAAAGCAAGGGCCAAAGATAGAAAGCCATTTAACTATACAATAATGTGTTTGGGAAGCTTTGACTTAACTATAATTTCCAGATTTTCTGTGCTGTAAAGGCCATCTCCATTTTTTTTTTGTCCTGTGAATTCTTTCTCTAGTAAAGTGGATGTGTTTTATGAAGGTGTGTTTGATGATAATGTAATTGGTGGTAATTGATGGAGGTAAGATATGGAGTTGACATGGTATTTTTGTAAAATATTTATGTCACTTCATTCCTACCAGAAATAACCCATGTCTTTTACACAAGAACATCAAATTTGATGTAGAAAACAGGTGGCAAAAACCAGCTAGTTAGGAAGATTCCAGGAGAACTCCAAGCACCTAAAAACTCGGGAACATTATCTGCCAGTGACCACAGTTGTGCCAAAATTAATATTTTAAGAATCCATTTCCCTTCAAATATGCCAAATGTCTAACATGATTTGCATGTGTGTGATATTAGCTACTTAAATTGCAGTCTCAAAAGCATTTTAATGACAAGAACTGAAAAGAGGCTTTATAGTATATTAATAATATTGTCCAGTTTGTAAAACCTGCCGTAGGGACGGCATACTTATGAATCTATTATGGCGGAGGCCACGTTGGTCATGTTCTAAATTTAAAAAGTCTAAATAAAAAGCTATGAAATGAGGACTGACAGCATTCCATAACATAAAGTGTACCCAGCATTTATTTAGAAGTGGTACCTCTGAGCTCCTTTAAAGCATTCTCTCTGAAAGACCGTTAATAGTGCTTTTTGTACACAAGACACAGTATCTCTATATGATATATGGAAATGATTCTATTTAGTACATCCTCCGGCATGGAAATGCAAATGTGCAATTTGATATAATCCGTAATGAATAAATGGTTGGGTCAAACAACTCAGGGGAGGATCCCATTTTAGAATTCTCGGTGTGATATACAACATGTTGGACAAATCATACATAGAAAAATATCTTGCCTTAAAGTCAATGTTCTATAATAAAAAACACTGCCTTCCTTAGCTCCAGATTTTGTTAAGCTCCTCTTCTTCTACCTGTGAAGTAAGACTGTCTCTGGAGAAGATTTCTCTTCCTTTACCTACTCAGTCTCGCCAAGTTATTGTTCTTGGATACAAAGGATTGTATCTCTGCATGCTCCTCCAGACATACCCTACCCACCTGAACTTCAGCTATCACCCATGGGTTGGAGGGGTTCCCACAGTTTTATGTCCAGCAGAGACCTCTCCTTATGACATCACTCTTAGTATCTAACTGACTATTGGACACGTCAACCTGGGTGTTTCCATATGTACCTCAAAACTATAAAATAACAGTGAACTCACAACTTCTACCCCAATACTTCAATGTTTCCAGTATTCTCTAACTCAATAAATGATACCACTAGCCAACCAGTGGTGTTAGAAAGCTAGGGGTTGTCTTTGACCCATGTAATCTCTATCCAAGCCAGCTGAGATTCTCATCAATTTTCTTCCTGCACTACTACAATAGCCTCTTAATGAGTTTTCTTACCCCTAACATTTGGCTGCTGAAATACCCCCTTCACACAGCCAACGACATACTCCATTCAAAACAGAAACACTACCAGGTTAATCCTCTACATTAAAACGTTAAGTAGTTCGCAGTTCCTATGCGATGCTGTCCAAACCCCTCAAGGTTGAACACAAGTCTCCTGGAGCCTGAGTGTTCAACCCACCAGTCGGCTTTATATTCTGTTTAAACTCCAGAACATGCAAGATTTTCAAGGTGCTCTACACATGCCATGGTGTTTCTTATCTCTCTCCTTTTGCTTCATCAGTTATTTTTGCCAGAAATGCCTTTCTCCTACTTAACTCTGCATTCCTTATCTTCATTCCAATTGTGTGAAAACGCACTCTGAGGTGAAGAGTTGGGAGGAGAAAGTCATATTACATTTTCACAGACATTCCTATAAGAAAAGGCAAGAATCATGGTCAAAACCCCTATAACAAAATACAGGCTAGCAAGAGAAACACAAAACAAATGAATATAACAAGGTTTTACATCATACAGGAGCCTTCATAAATGAAGACACAAAGAGCCAGGGAAAACTGTATTTTTATGCTTAGGTTCAATGAAGAATAGACAGCCTTACAGAAATGTTACTGAATAAAAAGAGTGTAATCTAATGGTAATAAACTAGGGGGAGATTGGCAAGGCCTGTTTGTTCAGATTCTTCTCTGCCTCTCTGTATAGCATTTTCTTCCTGCTGGGTAGGGTAGGACACCTCTAGAATGAGGGTCTTATGACCTATTTTCAGGGAGCATAAGTTAGAGAGTGGCCTTTCCAGGTTTTAGGGCCTACTTTGGGAGAGAGAAGTTCTAGTTTCTATTACCTGCTTTGGGGGAGAAATGGGAGAAGGAAAAAGGAGAGCGGGAGAAAGTTAAAGAGAACTTCTTGCTTCTGAGGCCCTTCCGGTCTCCTGTAGCTCAAAGCACTCAGCATGCCAAAGTACCATAAGGTGGGATATCAAGTTCTGAGCCCCAACAAAGTTTATCAGGAAATACCTTCAGAACGAAAACCTGTAAGGAAGTTAAGACAGTAGGATTAGGCAGAGATGAGTGGAACTGCATGTCAAAAACCTCAGATGATTCCAAATTGAGTTCTGTAGCTAGAATGGACCTTTAGTGCTTTCTCATCTTGAGGCAAGAGAGCTGGGCTTTTAATCACCCCATTTCACCATTACCAAATCATCGGATGCCGGTGCCTCTGTCTTGGTTAGTTCAAACTGCTGTAACAAATTACCACAAACTGGCTAAACAACAAACATTTCTTTCTGTAGGTTCTGGAGGGTGGAAGTTTGAGAGCAAGGTGCCAGTACCAGTGACTCTAGAATAACAAGACTCTCCATCATTTGCATTTCGATATGTCCGCTTCTGTGTGAGGAAAAGGGGGAGGTTACCTCTATAGGAGTAGGGTGCACACAATACCAAAGCTAGTTTATATGGGCTCCAGCCCATAATGAACAACTTCTCATATTTGTAGTGATTGCAAATTACTCCTGATATTTTAATTTTCCATAAAATTCTTGTGAGTTTCACGGGAATAGCTTTCCCTCTTATCACAGTGAAGAATCCAAAAGTGTGAAGAATGCTGTAGTATTTTGCTTTTAGCCAATAGTTTTAATATTCTATTTCAAGGCTTTCACAAAAGCATATCAGGAATTTTATTTTCTCTTCCTATCTTTGCTCGCTCCTGATGGAAATGTCATCAAGTAGAAAAAAATGTTTATGGCAGCACCAGGAGAGGACGAGGAAGAAGGTCTTCAAGGAGCTCAGTAATCTAGAGCTTTTCCATTTTCCCAAAGAAACACAGAAACTGAAGGACAAAGGATAAAACGAAGTTGTTTGAAAGCATACTTCTTATAGAACATGTAGTCTGGAGGAAAAATGAATTTGGAGGAAAGGAGTGCTTTGCTTGAAATGTCTTATAAGCTCCCTCATTGTCTAAGTGTCCAGCTGCTTCCTGGGTCATTTGACTAATGGCACATACCTCATCTCCCTCTAAGTGGGCAATGACAATTCTAGTTAGTTTTTCTTCCACTGACTAACTGTGTTTAGACAAAAGAAGAGACAGAATGATCTAATTATAAATGTTTAAAGGCATTATTAAGTTTTTTGCTTTTCCCAGAAGAAAATGGAGTTGAGAGTTCTCTAGTGGGCCCCATGAAATCAGGATTGTGTTCTTGGCTTGGGGCTAACTTACTATGGTATGTGGATGTTTTTTCAGCTCTCTGAGCTTCAGTTTCTTTATCTATAAAAGTAGATGGCTGGCCTAAATGACTTTTAATGTGCCTTTCTGGTTCTATGAGTCCAGAAAGGCTATGTTAAGTGCTGGCACCCTGAAGTCAAACTGCTAGGGCTCATATCCAAATGTACCCCTTCCAGCTTGCTAACTTGGGCAAGTCACTCTCCCTAATGACTTGTGTCTAGTTTCTTCATTGTAAAATGTGGTACTAATAGTACCTACACTATTGGTGTGTAGTATTAAATACATTAATACCTGTAAAGAATGTAAACAGTCCATAGCCTGTAACTGCTACGCAATTTTTGTTATTAACTTGTAATCTATAAAGAACATTATGATACCTTAGATTTGTTTCCACAGTAGACCAAATCAGAAGGTGCTTTATTTCTTCACTATAATGTAAAAAGTCAATAAATTTTATCCTTGTTCCTGTGTATTCAAATTGTGAAAGAGATTTGACCAAATGTGAGTTCCACCTATGTATTCTCTGAGGAATCTGTTCGGAGTCTTCAAAAGCATGTTAACATATAGATTCCACAATCTCCCTCTGTGCCACATTCTAGGTCCCCTTTTCAGGTTAATGACTTAAGAAATTGCTTTTCCCAACTTGCTTTTTTTCTGCAAGATTGTCCATTTTACTTGAATCATTCCAAATATGTTAATCAATTGCTGTAGGCTAGTAGATTACTTGTAAAATATCTATATCTATCTATCTATATTAAAGTCTTTTTTTACCTAGTTACTCAAATGGATAATAGTGAAAAATTACCAGAAAATGTCTAAAGTTCCTGGATTATAGCTTTTAACTGTAATAGCCCCAGCATATACAGAAATCATATTACTGGAAGAATTGCACAACCTACACTAGCCAATTGTTAGCAGGGCTGCCAGAATGCAATGTACTCCATTCTGAAATTACATGCTTATTAATCATGTTGTTTTATTTGTTCTAAAGGTTAAACTTTTTTCTGGCCTTAAAATGGCATGTGTCATTCTTTGGAAATCATATTTTAAAAATGCTGAATTTAAGATTGTATTTCCATATAACTTACCAGAGAAAGAGAAAGGCAGTCATTCTTTACATTCTGTTCATTTGGTGAAAAGGGACCCTTTAGAAACAATAGTGTCTACTTTTCTGAAACAAGGGAGTTATTTCCAACCTGGGGCTCATATGTTTGAGACTAAGCCAAAAATTTAATGGTTTTTCATAGAGCCAAGAACCACTTGAAGTATGGTCTAAAACCAAAGGATGAGAAAATAGAGTCAAAGAGAACTTCAGCAACGGACTTTAATTAGAAAGAAAAAATAATATAGTGCTCAAACTATGGATTTTAAGAGTTATTTCGAATCTACCCAACAACAAATGTTTTTCAGGTGACATGTAAGAACCTGTTGAATTCCGAATTTATCCAAACAGCCCTCTGGGCCAAAACAAATGGGTAAACTCGTTTCAACTCGTCCTCCTTGTGAGCATTTCTGAAAACGTACCTCCAGAAATGATGATATATTTTAGCAAGCACCATCTTTCCCTTTTCTGAAATTATTAAGTCATTACAAGCTAAGTACATATTCTCTGAATTAATAATAAACTTTTCAAAGTTAACAGTCTCATTAATTTGCATGAAATTCTGTTTTCCCTTGGAATAAACATATCCTGGATGTTTCCCAGAACTTTCTTGCAAACATATATTCTTTTAATTACCCTTACTATAAGATTGGTGATTCAGCAGATTCTACGCAAGGAAAAGAAAGCTGCTATTATTCCAGGGGTGGTGGGGAACTATTAGAACTGAACTTAAGATATTTCTGCTTTTGTCAACACAAATTTTTAGCTGGAACACAGCTCATCTATTTTCCCTCCCCTTAGAAAATTGAAGTTAAAATATTTCATATCAAGACTATAGAAGCTACACCATTACAATACAGAATTATAGAATATTAATGCTGAAAGGAGACCCTTACACTCCTGTTCATATATCTAATTTTACAGATAATAAAACTGCATTATAAATAAAAAAATATTTTATGGCTTTGTAAAAAATAATACCAGGAACTTAGGCCTCCTGATTTTCTCTCCTATAGTCTTTCACTGTGTCATTTTGCCACTCGTTACTTAGTATTTGTTATGTAGTTTAATTATATGTAAAATCTAATTTCATCCCTCTTTTTCCAGGTAAAATCAACTTTCTTTTTTCTAATTTGTGATTTTGTTTCCCTACCAGTATTACCAAGATGGTAGGTGTATGATATATTTCAATCTTTTAACTTAAATGTGACTCTACCAATTGGTATTATGATTTGGCAGTTCCAAATGTCCATGAAGGATTAACATCATTTTGGAAAATTCAAGCTTTGGGATTTGGTCAAGTGCAAATGACACAGGAATCCTGTTTGGAAGATGAATAAAGTAAAGCAGAGTCTTCAGTGACCACTGAATTCATCAAGATGAAGTCGCCATATGGCTCGTAAAACACAGAGCTAGATGTACATCAGAAACAGGAAACATACATAAAAAGAATAAGATGAAAGAAATGACGATGATACTTTTCTTATTCATTTTCTCCCTGGGAACAAGATGTTGGTCAGTCCTCAGGGTTCTGTGTTAGTCCCTGACTCTCATCCAAACGTCATGACAGCTATTTCTGATAAACACCATCTGCTCATATACCGGTACCCCCAACCCTAAATACAGAAATATTGCTCCAGGAAGGATATAAGATATCAGGATCTTCATAGATCAGCTCCTACCCTGTGTTGGAGACAAAAACTGCTATGGCCTCTTAATAAAATACTGGGATGCTGAGTAGGGGGAGAGAAGAGGAATCTGTCATACGTTCCTTCTCTATGACCAGTGCTGCTGGGAGCCTGAAATAGCTTGTTGCCAACTCAACTCTGTGTCTAGTACTTTAGCACCTGGAATTGAGGGAAGCCCTGTCTTCCTCTCTGGACATTCATCTGAGACCTGATTTTCTCTATTTCCCCTTTTCAACAGCCCAGTCATGTTTGTAATCCTCCTTGTACTGGGGACTTTAACATGCACGATGGACTCTTGCTGTCCAACTCCTACCTGTCATAAAATTCAACCACAGTGGTCATTTGTTTGTTTGGAATTGAGTTCTAATTTTCAACCCCCCCTCCCTGAGACTTCTGTTTCCATGTCCATGTTTACCCCCAAGTTCCTCCCCTCTTCATTATCTTTCACACTCACCATGCTGTGGTACCAGTGTGTAAACACCTAGTGAGACTCTGGGGACAGAAAATTGGCTTAGCTTCAAGCTTGTGCAGTTGTGGTATATATGTATCAAAAATGAAGATTTTTCCTTGTTTGAGATCATCCCTTGGGCAAACTGACCACTATTCAAAAGTCTACCTTTTTTGCCTGTCGAGAGCCATTTCATCCCTTTAGACCAGTGGTCTTCAAAATAAAGTGTAAAGCATCACAGTGGGTGGCCAAGATGACCTATTGGGCCAGATGTAGAAGGAAATATTAAAACTACCATTCATATCTACTTTTATCTCTTACTTTTTATTTTCTATTTTTGCAAACACTGAACAATATACATAATGCTATCTATGTATTATATATAAATAAATAGCATATGTTAGGGGTGAAGGCAAAAAAACATTTTTACTGATAGAGATGCATAACCAAAACCTTTGTAGACCACAACCTTGTTCCACTACCTGGAACAAGCACTGCCTGACCCAGAGTAAACAATCAGTAAATTATTTTTAAGTAATTGGTTAAATGATAGATAAACAAAGCAGATGGAACTACTGCTATGTGCTATGGTGCACTCTTAAAGTCTTTGTTCATTATTACCCCTCTTGCCTCCAATTTAGTTTTCAGTATCATCCATTCATACAAGTGTCCAGGAAAGAAAGATTTCCTCAAGAGTAAAGTGTGTCAATAGATCGGCATCTCGTGAGATTATAAAGTGACATGGATAAAACTAATGGAAAAGTCAAATTTGGCGGGCGATGGTGTCAACTGTGAGCCTTGAAATGTATTTTCCTTGATCTTACAGGCTTTGATTTTTTCATCTCAGAATTACTGAGAAACCTAATACCCCAAAACTGTCAAAATAACTACATCTTGTTGGTAAAAAAGAAATCTCAACAGCATAGCTTATACCTGTTCTGGGAATCTAATGCATAACCTGGTGACTATAGTTAACAATACTCTATTGTCTATTTGAAATGTGTTAATAGAATAGATCTTAAATATTCTCAACAAATAAACACACACATGATGTAACTGTGCGAAGTGATGGATGTGTTAACTAACTTTCAAAATACATACATATATCAAATAAAAAAAGAATAGCTTATTCTCTGCCTTGTATTTTGGAATATTCAGCTTGATATAGAAATATTTAAAGGTATTCAGGGGTAAACAATAAAATTCTGAGTTCAGAATGTAAATGAAGTTTGAAATGACAGATTGATTGTCCAGTGTTGCTGTGGTTTAGAGTGTTTAAAGTTGCCTTTCATATTTCTATACCCAGTGCAGATTATAGTCATGGGACTCACATATTTAAGTGATATGATTTTTGATAATTTGCTCACCATTTTAATCAGAGTAACTGATTTTATTGTGAGAAGCAACTATCCAATAAGAGATAAAACTTTAACGATAGATATCTATAGAAAAATCTGGAGAAACACAGGTGTCTGTGGGAATATTCTTGACACGAGAATCTGGGAATTCTTGTAGGTCACTAAAAATATCTCACTTTTAGGACTAATAGCGATAGTCTCACTTATAGAATGTGTTAGGTTTTTCACTAGGTGCTATAATTGATTTTCTCATTAAATTCTGACAATAATCCAACGGGATTAGGAACTGAGATTTTGAGAGATTAAGGGTTTTCCCAAGGTCACAAAGCTTGGAAGTGATGAAGCCAGGTTTTAAAGATTGGTTTATCTGATACTAAATCCTCTGCCCATCCTCTGTCCGTTAGAATGTAGCATGTGACCTCCATGCACCCAGTCAAATGCCCTGCCAAGACTTCATATCCACAAGGAGTGACAAAAATGGGTGGGATTAGCTAGAAATTATTCACCGTAGTTTCAAGGTAATTTATTTTCCCAAAACAATGGAACTGTCAGTGGCATCCTTAGACAGACCTGCTCTGTGGCAGGAGTTTGCCTCTATATGCCACCTTTGGCTGCTGCCAGTCCTGAATCTACCAGCCCTCCTGCTGATGCCTTTCCAATGAATCCATGAGCCAAGTTGGTTTCTGTTGCTTTTAACAAAAACGACAACTATTATACACTGAACTGGACATTCATGGCAAAAACAATGCCTGGGAGATTGTAAAAATAAAACTTCCACTGAGAAATACTTGGGATAATTTGGATAAAGACTGAATCCCATTCCCCAAAGCACTATCTGAACAAAGATAGGTCATCCAGGGTCTACAAAGTGGAAGGGAATGAGCCAGATAGAGCTCTGCCAAATGTCCCATTGAAACTAAGAAAATATGGACTAGTGATCATATGTGTACAAGAAGACTGTACCACGATGATGTTGATGTGGGAAGCAGAGGAAGCCCTTCTCTCTATGCCTCCCAGTGACCATCTGAGGTCATCACTGGTGGCCCAGGCAAAACTTCATCATACTCTTCTTCATCTTCTCTGTATGTGAGAATAGTCTCGAGCCCCCCAAATGACTGAAATCTATACAGATCCTGAGAGATGGAGAAGGAAACAGGGCCAAGGTTAATCCTGCTACTTTCTAAGCATCATTCATGACGTGCTCCAGTGAAGACTGTCTTGGGAAATTACCATAGTCACATTGACTCTGTAGAAATCTATATAACTCAGATCCCCAAAATAAGAACACACAACTGAATTCTATAATTAATTCACATTGTGGCAGTTTGTGAATGATAAGTTATAAACTCAATATAGAGTACAGCAGTCCTGCTGTTCCTAGAATGTTAATTTCCATGGCTCAATCCCTATAGCAACCTTTCCATGTGCTGAATGTTCGTATTCCTCCCAACCAAGCCTTGCCTGACGATGTAAAATTCTGTAAGCCAGCATTTCATTTGACCCTCAGAATAACTCTGTGGGGTAAAATGATTCTCATTTGAAGATCAGGAAACTGTGGCTCAGGGAGACTAAGTGCCTCATTCAACATCACACAGCTAATAAACGGCAGTTTCAGGAAAGAAATTTACAATGATTCTAAACAAAGCTGAGTGGCATTGTGTTACATACAGTTCCTTTGTTTCTTTGTAGATCTGTGCGTTATGATTATTATCTTCTTAAGGCAAGTATAGGACATCCTTTTGGTAGCTGGCACATTAGAAGTTCCAGCTGACTAAAATCTCTTTCTTACAGAGGACTGAAAAGGTACTCTTAGTGATGCATTGTTTTGTGTTAAGCATTTTCTCTTTCTGTCTGCCAACCTTCTTGTAAAATGCAAATGCCCATGGAAGGATAGCACATTATATCCTAACACTCTTTCTAGTGTCTGATTAGTCAACAACAATGGCAACAACAAAACTGAGGGTTGTAAGGGGATGTTTGAAGGGTGAAAGGGAAAGAAAGAGATTAGAAGACAAGGATCTGGTATTCACTGCTTCCTGGGTCATGAGGGGCTTCCCTACTCTCCACCTCCTGCCCTAAGTGTTCCCAGAACCGTCACTCAGTTTCATGCTCTGAAACAGCAAGGCATATGCAAGGGCCCAGCAGGCCTCAGAATGAACTCATCTTCACCCAAAAAACCATAGCTCTTAATTCTAAGAGCATAAAATAATAGCGGCAGATGACCAAGCTGACAAGCATTCTTCCACTCTACTTTCCTTACACTGCTTGAATAAAGTATGGAGTGGTCCATCTACCTTCTGAATGATCCAAAGGCCCTAAACCTACCACAGAAGATCAGATGCAGCTGATTCACATGTAGCCTCAAAATATTCTACCTGGATACCCACCAAGCTATAGTTCCTTCCCTGGCTACAAAACAATGATAATGTTGCCTATATAAGTCCTAACTGTTTGCAAAGCTGAAACCCAGAGAGGTAAAGCTACTTTTACTGAGCTCTGAAAGATTTCAACCTCACTTAGTGGGACTCTAAAATGTCAGTGACTCTGAATCCCAGGATATCCCCTGCTAGCTCCACTGCTTATTTTAAATACTGAAATGTATCCTTTCTTTAGGCAACCCATAACAGACATTCATCAAAAGGGTCTTTTCATGCTTTTAAGATGTCTTTTCTGCAGTAAAGATCTCTGGTAATAGTTTATTAAAATATTAGGTATTAGGCCACCTTGTAAGTCTTGTAAATTTCTATATTTTTCCCCTCCATCCCTTATTTTAAAGAGAATGAAGGTTTGGGTTTTTTTTCCTAAAAATAGAAATAATAATTTATTTAAAGAGAAAAAGAAATCCAGACCTTGATTGAAATCATTAGGAAATAAAACTTTTACTTAACCTTGTATTTTCAATTAATTTTTAGTGACTTCAGACTAAAAATTATGAGAAGGGTGCATTTCACAAATATAAAGATAAATGATAAAAGTCTAAGGAACAATTAGTCAAACAGACTGAGAGGTCAAAAATCAAAACATATCTACCATTGTATTAATGCAAAAAAAGATATCATATTTGAAAATTTTCTTTGTAAAATTGTTTAATTAAGAGCCTAAGGCTTCAATACTATTGGCCAGTAGAGTTAAGCCCCTTATCTCCTTAACATCCATTTGTATTGCAACTTGGGTCTTTAGCTAATTCTGCTGAGTTTTGATTTTTTACCACTGATTTACACAGAAAACTTGGTGGTAAAGCTACTTTTAATACTGTCTCCTAGTCCCGCTGAGGGAAAGGCCACAGCTCAAGACTCCATGGAGAGATGCATATGTAGAAATACATGTACAATGCACTGGCTGTTGGATGGATGTTATATCACAGGGAAAGAGTAATGGGCCCCTGAGAATGGGCACACCTTACAGGGGTTAGGGGTAGGGACAAATGAATTAGCCCCACAGGATGAGGGAAGTAGAAGGTCTCAGCCCAAGAAGTGGCTAAAAAAGAACCCAATAGTCCTGTCACCTTGGAGTCTCAGCTGCACCTTTGGAAAAAATGAGTGTGTGTGTGTGTGTGTGTGTGTGTGTGTGTGTACATGATCTGCAAAGCAATGTCACTAAAAAGCTGTAAAACTTTGCACTCTAGATAGGTCTGATTTGAGACACTCCCTAATAAAAAGACAGGTGTAACAAACAGCCTTTTACTTTGTAAAAACTGAAGGAATGAAGTGTTGGAACATCTCTTATAAAATTTGCATCACGATGGCAGGAGATAACCCAGGATGCAAGAACCACTCCATAAGAGCTGTCATTAAGAAGCAGCATTGTCTCCTAACAGTGGCAGAACAGAGGACTTCAGTGCTACAACCGAGGTTAATAGCTTTGGGTCACTCAAGTTTCTGGCATCTCCACATGGCTTTCAGAAAGATCCGTGGTGTTGCAGCTCAGTCTTTGTGACTACAGCTCTGCTTTCACTTGCCTGTAGAGGAAACAGACTCTTTTGTGGCACAGATCTCAAGCCCTGGAAGTTTTCTGAAAAATTTGGAGCAGAAAAATACCAGAAAGAGTCAGAGATCTTATTTGTGAAGCACATGAGGATTTGGAGCCATTATTATTTGGACATACGTGTAAATGTGGCCTTATTTATACATATACTCTTTAAGGCTTATAACACAGTAGCTACTTGCTAATCTTGTTTTCTAATTTGTTCCACTGTCCTACTATAAGAAAGACCAAAAGAGTGACTGAAATAACTCAGACATACAAATCATATCTTATCTAAATTGGTACTGTGTGGTTTTTTTTGGTGTTTTTTTTGTTTGTTTTTTGGTATGCTGAAAATTTCTCCATTTATGTTGCAGTGTTTCTGTGGACAGGCTAAAGAAGTACTTTGAGATCAGAACACTTAATTATGACTCAATATATATCAATATGTCTTAATATTTTTGGATCATTAGGCCCTTTTGAAAATGTGATAAAATATACAGACATTCTCCCCAGAAAAAGGTACATGTGTATATCACCTTAGAGTACCCCTATTTATAATTGCCTTCAACACTTCTCCAACTTCTTTCTTGTGCCTACAGTTTCTCACTTGAGCCCTTTGAAAATCTTCCTGGCACCCAGCCTCCCCAGCTTTCCTGCCTCTTTCTCTCCAGCCCCACCATTCTCACACAGCTGGGACTTTCTCTGGCTTATTATTCACACTCCTCTGGACTTGATTGGCACTGCACCTGGATTCTACACAAGAAAGGAGAGCCGAGCAATGGACTTAGCTAGCAAGAATTCTTTTTCTTCCTTTCAACCTGTTCAGGCTTGTTTTTCTCTTTATGTTTGCTTTGATTCTGCATCCTAAGATTAGGTACAAGGCTGAAAAAGACAGATCTCTCTAGGGAGAGTGGAGGAGGAAAAGAAGCCAAGCTGACAAATGCCTAACTACCTTATGGGAGTGCAGAAACATCCGGTCATTCCCAGTTGTCAATACATTTGTCCCTATCCTATTTCCATGAACATAAACCTTTAAAAATAAAATTGAAGGTGATGTCTCTTTTGGGGTTGGGGTAGACAAATATAGGTGAAGAAGCCCTCAGGCCAAGATTGAGATTTTGAGTCTTTGATTTTTCTCTAATTGGCTGTTGGGCAAAAGGTGAGTTTTATTCATGATAACACGATTTTTAAAAATGTGCATGGCCTAGCATCCTGAGTAATCATATCTGTAGTTCGCTTTGAAACTCCAGAATGCTGTATAGCTATCTCTTAGACTCCTGGAATAAAATGCATAAATATTAAGAAAAAGATCAATTGTATAATAATCTCCATCTCAAAGGCAGGAATAAAACCAGAAAATGCAATTAATACATATTCCAGGTGGCCTGGATTGACATCACATAGAGCAAACATTGAAGATGTCAAGCAAAAATGTCCTTCTATGGAGCAAGATACTTCTCTTTGTTCTTTCCTCGTTGGTTGAAACTATTTGATTGAGTTAGAATTTCAGAGGACCATATTCCCCTTGTAGGTCTGGATTGCTGACTGTGGTATTTTACTTAGAAATAGTATGGCCATTCATTATGTCCTTATTCTTTCATTTAATAAATACTTCTTAATCATTTTTAAGCACCATGTAAGCCTAAAGATGACCATGATTTGGATGTATCCTATGTGACACGATAATCTAAAAGTTACAGCTAGTAAAGAGGCAATTAGGGAAATCCCTAAGAGATGCCCCCACCCCTGCCTTGGGGCATCAAGAAAGGCTTCCTGGAGGAAGTTTATCCAAGTTGAGAGCTACAGGATGGTTAGGAGTTAGCTGGGGAGAGAGTGCCGGGTAGACCTACTCACGGGAAAAATGAGCTTGAAATAGAGAACACTGGACGAGAAAGTTCAGCCTCAAATCCAGCTTGTGAAGCAAGATTATTCAGGATGGCGGAGAGGAAATCAGCTATAGATCAAAATCAGAGTTTTTAAATCTTGAGCTAATATTTGGTCCCTTGAATTTAAAGCTTGTTATGGTTATAAAATGTTCTTGTATGTAGGACAGATGATAGCATAGAGTACATATATAGTACATTTTTGTTGAACTAATATGAGAATGAATAATGAGAAGAGATTTATTTTCTGGATAGCTGATTTCCAAGCAGTTTTGGGTAGTGTGCCATGACGGAAAAATTACCAATGCTAATGGATAGTCTTCTTTGTAAAGCTTTATTATTTTGCTTGAAATATTATAAATTCCATGATTCATTATAAGTGTTAATTTAGACTCCAATGCCAAAGATAAGTTCCATTAAATTGTTGACAGCCTTGGATTATCTATTCTGTTCTTTCAACTTCCTCCCTCTATTAATGGGTAAAATGAGAGTGATCTTTAGGATTAAAATATCTCTTGGACAAATAGAATCTTTTATTCCAAAAGTACTCAACATATCAAACTGTAACATCTTTCAGGATGATAATCAAAAGAATGTTGCCTACTAAAAACTCAAAGTCCAGTGCTCAGAACTCAAAAAAATTATCTTTCTTATATTTTTGTTTGTTTTTCTGTTTGTTTTGAGAAAACAGATCACTCTGTTTTCTAGAAATATATTTGTTCTAGTGAGAACTGGAAGAATTACAGTCCTCAGACTTATGTGTATTCCACAACTGGCATTGCATCATTTTTCTATGCTGAAATCATGAGGGGAAAACTAAGATGGTATGTAAACTTTATTAATTTGTTCCAAAGCTGAGATCTTTCTAGGCAGGTAGCAGAATAAATGTAAGATTGTTGGTGTTATTTTTTTCCTGGTCTTTGAAGTAAAAAACAGTATCACTTTGAAAAAAATTTGGTAAATTAAAGACCCCCACAAATAAGAATAACATTGAATGATGTTTCTGTACACACTCTAAAGATTCTGTATTATTTCACACCTTGTAATGTGAAATGAATCCAGGCAAAATCCAGGCCTGATCCTTACATTATTGTGCCTGACACAAAAGCTGCTCTCAATGGCTACATTCTGGGTTTAAGGGCTTATTATGGTGAAATTATCTGTAGCCAATGCTTTGCCTAAATCAGAGCAGAGCATACTGCTAAGCCCTTTTATGAGGGCCTAGAAGTATATAACCTTCCACTTTCCTTAACCTCTGTGCCCTCACCTAGAAAAAGCTACATAATTTTGGAAAACTCTAATTTAGGAAACTCATTCTGAGTCTTTGTTCTGCCACTTAACTACTATATATTCTTTTAAAAAAATCATTTAACCTAGGTCTTATCATCCCAATTTTACTGATGGAGAAGCTAACAGCTACCTCACAGAATCGTAAGGTTTAATGAGGTAAAATGAATAAAATGTTTCATAAAGTAGTTGTGTATAGTTCTGTCAGATAGTTTCCTTTGCCAAGGCTGGGATATGTAAACAGGTTTTCAAGGCTTCAAATTATTAAATTAGTCCTTTAGTTTTCCAATACACATTTTGTTTATTCTTTCATTCAACGAACATATATTGACTGTGCATTACAATATTTAATCACTGGGGAGAATTTCAGGTGCTGGGAATAGTGTGACACTCAAACCACATAGGTCACATTATTGGTGATGCGATGTGGTTCTTCAGATACAGAGAGTAAGCCAAGCATCGTCACAATACCAAGTGTCAATTTGTGCATGAAACTTTCATTAGTGTAAGCCTTTTAAACTACACATTGAACCCAAATCCCAAGTTAACCAAACTACTAGAACTGTATGCCATTCCAAGAATGCTTTGTAGAGTAGCACTGTTCTGTAAAAATAACTTCATCTTATATTAAAAAAAAAAAAAAAAAACCCCGAAGGATCCTGGAATGCCATTTCTTTCCAAAAGAGTAGCCATATTTGAATTTTCTTAGCAGCTTGCTGAGAGAGTGCAAAGCTAACAAGAATCAAAACAGACTCTTTACATAGTTTGTTTGGGTCTAGAGGAAATCTGTCCATGAGCTTTTGTGAAGGGGCCAACATGTCAGCATATGCCTGACTACAGTGAGTTTATCTTTCAATTGATTTAGTCCATTCTAGGGAATCAAGATGATGCAAGAGGGTGGCACATAACCAAGTTCTTTCTCTTTTCATTGACAGAAGTGATGGAAATATCTTTATTCTTGTGAATCACTTGATCAGAAATAAGAGTCAGAAACTCTATTATTTAAATTTCTGTTAGAGTTATTTTGTTCATTCTTTAAGACATTATTAATATGTGACATGTCTATAACAGAAATAATGGTTGTCAACAGTAAAAAATGGGATGGATCCATAATTTTGCTGCCTTGGTGTTTACATACAATTCCATAGAACACATGTTTTATTAATGGAGGCTTTGGCCGTCTAGAAATGCTTGAAATTGAGCTGCAAAGGTGATGTATATACTTTCTGAGGTGTTTTCACAAAAAATTATTAATATTGGAGTTTCCAAGAAAATTTTGTTCTCTATTCAACTTTTCTATTTCTTTAAAGTCTACTGGTACACATACAGAGTTGGAGGATGAACTGAGGCTAACCTAAGATTAGGTCACTGACTTGAGCACACCTTAGGCTTCTGTTTCTCCATTTGTACAATTTCCCCAGGTTATTTGTACAAGCCTCAAACACAGAACTCTAGAGAACATGACGGCAGGTTCCAGAGAGGTTCCACTCATACCTGACTAGAGAGTAGTCATGCCCAGCAGAGTGGTCCTCATATGAAAACATAGGTGAAACACTGCTGGGACCACAGAAACATGTGGAGGTGAGGGAAACGTGGAGGGAACTGAAATTTCACAGAAGTAATAAAGGCAGATTAAGGTACTGAGATGCCAATGCAAGGTAGTGTAAATGCCAATGCATTCTTACTCCTATCCAAAGGCTGGTAAAACCTGGTGCCATATGGTTATGCATGAAATCAGCAAATATTACTTGAAAACTTAATATGTCTAAGATACACACGAAATATATAGATATAGATAAAAGATACTCATTCTAAAATTCGAGGAATTAGGGTCTAACAACTTGGCACATGCTAATCTTATTTCTGGTAGAGCACCTACTATATCATGTTGGGTTTCCGAATAAAATGTACAAAAACCCAGGCTCTAATTCTGGCTTCCCTTAACCTTTCTTGGGTATGGCTGTGTTTTCCTATTCATGTTTGGCACAGTCTTCAGCTATAGAATAGCTGAAAGTGGATGCTGCGGAGAACATGCCCACCATCACCTTGAATATCAGCAAACAAAACATACCTTAGGCCCACCACAATCAGTATAGTTTCCTCCTCTCTTCCTCTGTTGCTCCCAGCTGTTTGTCTCCAAGCAAGTGCTATGCCTGGTCATCAAGATTAAGGAAGTCCGTTATCAATTAGCAAAACCTACACTAGCTGCTCTCCCTTTAGCACCTGGAAGCTCTTGGCTCTCTGCCATGTCTTCTGCTGACTCGCTCCCACAGTGCTCCTCCCACTTCTTTATTGTTAAGTCATCCTTGATATCAGCTTTGCCCGAGATGAAGCCCTCCTTGACCTCTCTGTGTCCTTCATTTTATTATTCTAATCGTCTTTTCTCTCTTTGGCACTCAAGTAAATAGAGTCCTGTGCCAAAGTTATGAGGTGGAAAGCAACATAATATGTTCAAGACCTCTGGAAACTGAATGTAGCTGGTGCCTGGCCATGCAGAGATTTACACAGGATGAATTAGAGAAATAGAGTTTAGTTAGATAAAATCTTACAGTTCAGTGGTGAAAAATCTGAATTCTGAATTTTTATCCCAAGCACAATTCAATGTCATTGTAAAATGAAAGGCATACACAATATATGCTGAACATTAATGAAGGAAAGAGAACATATGAGCTGTGTTAGGGAAGATTTCACAGAGAAAAGAGCCTTTAAGGACGGGTAAGATATGCATTGCCAAAAAAGAGGCAGGGATGTCATGGATATAAAAGTCATGTCTGGATGATGCTAAATCAGTAATTCTGGCTGGAAAGAAATGCTTGGGGAGAGTAGTAAAGGACAGCAGTGAAAAGCCAGAGTAGAGCCATACTATGAAAGGGTTTGAAGCTTGGAGTAATGAATTTGTACTTGAACCTCAGAACCAGCTTTCTCCCATGCCTTTTACTAATTTGCCTCCCGGAATAAGCTTTGGGTCCTATTTGCTCTCCTTATCCATCTGCCTCGTGGTGAAGAGGTGCATGCATCTGTTCTGAGTCTCCTGTCAATTTCCCCATGAAGCAGATGGTCTATTTCTGTTTCCAGACTTTGCCAGACCCCCATGAGTTTTTCATCCTCTAGCCCTGGGGATTTATTGCCAGTGCAGCAACAGATACCATGTGGCAGATGAGTGTAGAGAATAAGTTTCAGTAGACGTGTTCACCAAGGGGCCATTCCAGTACATTAGCTCACATTCTTTTCAAAAGGTACCATCTTCTTATCATAAGATAGAATATCTAAGAGGAAAGTCAACACAATTTAGATTGAAATTAGGGAAATTATTTTTATTGGTTCTCCTTGCATTTTTTTAATTAACTTTTTTCTCTCCTAAAGTGATTTTATTAACACATTCATACTTCTAGATGGACCAAGAAACAAGAAAAGTGATTAGATGTATCCATTTTTGAAATTGGGGGCTATTACCCTGTTCCATATCCCCATGTCATCTAAATCAAATATCATTAACATCAACCCTCAAATATTCTAATCTGTCCCTTCGACAATGATCAAAGCTATATAAGAGTTCTTTTTTCTTATTGGTCAGATAGAGATAGAATCTCTGCTTGCCTATGTGCATTATTAACTTTAACCAGGTCTCTCTTACATCAGTATGGAGATGAGAGATTGTGTCTTGCTGAGAGTATGATATGTTCACCATCTAAACCAGCCATGATAGTTCCTTGAGTTCCACAGCAATAAACTCCTTCTGGGTCTCCAGTCAACCTTCACAAACTGTATACCAATAGTCACTAACTAAGAGAAACCAACTGAAATTGGACTGAATCAATATAGATTCATTCTCCACTTGAAAATATAAAAATCCTCGAATGCTTTCCCTAGATACAGTAAGCCTACGATAGTTCTATGTGCAAAAGGGTTGTAGATATATGTAGTGCCCAGAATTAGATTTTCTCCAGCTATAGGCAGTCACATGACTTGACCACCAAGCATTATGTTAACTTTCACTTTGTATTTCTAAATCTACAGTTACTAAAAATCACTTAATTAGGATGCATTCAAAACTGGTCTAAAAGACCCTGAGCTCTCATGGATATGATAGGACATATTTCTGTCCAGCTAGAATGGGATTTTTGCCAGTAACCAGGCACAGAAGTTTCAAGACTTGCTGCAGAGTATTGAGAATGAATAATGTCCCTACTAAGTTTTTTAGACAACCTCAAGCTTTGGCCTTTCTTTCATTAATGGATTCAGTTAGAAGGTTGACATAGGAAAGGCAAGGGGAAAAGACAGGAGTGGGAAGAGAGGAATATTATGCTTAGAAATTAAATATGTACCCATTTACAACTGAAAATGTCATCTTTGGGAAAAGACGAAGATTTTTTTCTTTGCTTTTTAAAAGGTTAGAATCTTTCCTGTTTTAGAGTTCAGTAAGATATCCACTAGTTTCTTCTAAAGCTTTTGAGATCTTTGCTTCAAATACACCACTGAAGAACTAAGTATTCTACTTAAATATTATAATGCTATTTTTAAAACTAAGAAAAGGTTTTATTTTTATTTGAAGGTAGTATTTTTAAAGCAGAACAAAAGATTGGTCTAGAGTCCTGACAGTTCACGTTTTATAATACCTATCAGAGTAGTAGGTCTTCATCTCCTTCCACATTCAATATTTCAATAGAAGCTCACCTTTTCCATTTAAACAGTTTTTGATGAAATGTACATTGATATTACAGTTAAAACAGGTGGTAAATAAGTCAAAACAGTGGCATAGTTCCTGCTTTTGTCATTTTCATATTTGTTTACAAAGGGACAAGGGAGAAAGTCCACACATAAATGTGCACATACACACGTACACTTTTCCTTTTGAGTCCCCAGACACTAATGATCTATGGAAGTTTATTTAACATTTTACAGAGCTCAAGAGTTAATCTCTTCTCTTCTTGGATTCTACTGCGGGGGTCATAAAAAGACAGAATTGAAAGGACAAGAATGCAAAGTCCTAACTACAGAAAGGTAAATTAACAAGCATTGGCCTAAAGATAAACAGGTAACTATGCTGCTTTGAGTGAAAATGGTAGCCATGTTCTGGATTCCTTATCTTAGCCAAATTTCTTGGTCACCCAAAACCTGGCAAAGTGCTTCCCAGAAATATTATATTTCTAACTAGTTCATCAACCAGGACAACATTTATCAGTGTCTAGACAAGACCTCTCAAGGGAGTGAAATGAAGGTTTTTCTTACCAGAAATGGAGAAACATCTCTTACTTTTGCCAAACTTCAGTCTCTCTCCCCATTGTGTATCTTTCTAGTCTGCCTTCAACCACAATATTTGAGAAGCGGATTCTGGTTTGATTGTGATGTCTTGTTTGTTTGTTTTTGTTTTTGTTTTGCTTTTTTGTGAGAATGGAAATGAAGGCAGTTAATTGATTTAACACTTTTCTGTCCCCAGCAAAGACAAAAGGCCTCATGGGAAGAATGGGCTGAGGCCAGCATGAACTACCGAAGAAATTTGCTCTAGATTTAATCTTAACATTTATGGTCCCAGGATATATTTGAAATGAAGATACCTTGAGCTCCTGGGCAACTTAAGGCTAAAGTAGTTTATGATGCTGTTCCTTCACAATGTCTTGCATTCTGTTTTATCTTAAAAGAGTACTTACCCCTACAGAATGGATTACTCACGCTCAAGTTTTGAAAGCCTGGGTATTACGGCCTCCAAGAAGCAAAAGTAGTAGAGAAAAAAATGCTCTTGCTCTTGTCATTTTTAGAACTAAGAAGCTGATCTTATTTTCTAATGAAAAAATCTGTGAGTAAGTTTTAATTGTGCTGTGAGGGAAAAAACCCATTTGCAATTGAATCCAATTACAACTCATTTGTGATTAAGATTTGGTATTTAATATTGATGGATTTGTATTGTTTTCTTATTGCTGTCTATGGAGAATTCAATATGAACAATATGTTGAACACAAAATACACAAATGCCCATTGTTTTTTTACTCTATAAATATTGGATTGGATTTATATTGTAAATATAAAAAATCACTTGTTAAAAGTATCTTAAATAAAACTATGAATATGCATAAATGAAGAGTACCAGAGTTCTTGTGTAATGAAATTCCCTAAGAAGACATTACACAGCATTTACCATAGAGACTGCAAGTGAAAAATAGAGTTACCTTAAGATAATAAACTTCTCCAATTTCCAAACTTCCTTTTGATAAAACATGTAAAGAAAGATAATTTTCTATGTGATTTGTCAAATATTAGACTTGACAACAGACATTTGATTTAATAACTGAACAGTTTGATGTCCAACTTTGAACTTCATTATGGACAGACAAAAATTTCTTGTTTCAATCCTTCCTTCATCATTTTCACTCCAAATGAATGACCTCACAGCATGGGAGAATCTACTTTTAGTTTTATTTATTTATTTATTTATTTTGAGACAGAGTCTCACTCTGTTGCTTGGGCTAGAGTGCTGTGGCATCAGCCTAGCTCACAGCAACCTCAAACTCGGCTCAAGCAATCCTTCTGCCTCAGCCTCCACAGTAGCTGGGACTACAGGCATGTGCCACCATGCCCAGCTAATTTTTTCTATATATGTTTAGTTGTCTAGTTAATTTCTTTTCATTTTTAGTTGAGACAGGGTCTCGCTCTTGCTCAGGCTGGTCTCAAACCCCTGAGCTCAAACAATCCGCCCATCTTGGCCTCCCAGAGTGCTAGGATTACAGGCGTGAGCCACCGCGCCCGGCCTATTTTTAGTTTTTGCTTAGATTCTGTGCAGGAGAGAAAATAAAACAAAATTACAAACAATCACAATCACAGTGTCTAACACAGGGAGATGGTTAAGTAAATTGTAGTCTATTTACGTAAGCAAGATCATAACCACATGAAATAGATCCTAAATATACTTAAAAGACATTTAAAAATGAATGAGAAAACACTGACATTGCATTTAAACTGTTACAAGACATGATGGCATAATCATAAATAGTTTAAAAAGATAGATAAAGAAAGGATTGAAAAAATGTTCCAAAGATTTAACAATTATTTTATCTAGTTTAGGAATTGTAATTTTCTTCTTCATACTTTTGAAATTATGCAATTTGTATAATGGGTATATATTATTTTTCAAACTAGGAACATCCAGTGTTTTTATGAGAATAAATGTGAATTAATAGTTTCCCCTGTACAAAAGGAGATGCCCTCAACTCTAAGGGAAAAAAATTGGTTTTCAGGTGCTCATTTATTATAATACATTTCCATGAAAATCTAAAAGACAGTGAAAGCCAAAAGGAGAGAATCAAGCTAATTAAGATTTTGTTCTAACAAAGCTGAAGCCATAGATATCGCCTTCCCTCTGTCCAAGACCAGTGTGGTCTCCTGGCCAAAGCTCATTCCATAGGAATTGCTTCACTCCACTCAAACGTTCGCAGCCAATCCCTTGTGCCCATGATTCAGCTGAGAGAAATGACCTTTTTCTGCTCTCTTCCCAGCAACCTCTGCTACATAGGCCTTCAAATCACATCAGTCGCTCTTGGGAACAATCTTCTCATAGTCTTTTGGCATGTAAGACATATTCAAAGGAGTGGATTTTTATAAATCTCAAATTTACTGAACTCCCAATAGTGAACCTCCTAGAGTACTTTCTGAAAAATAGGATGACCATTTTTCAAGCCTCTTAAAATATGTTCTCACTCTATTAACAGGGTTCAAGTAGAGAATCCGTTTTTGTTCCCAATGAGAACTGGGTTCCCAATTTTCCCAACAGGAACTGGGTTCTCACAAGGCTGAAGATGGTGGGGAAGAAATTAAATTATGTGTTTAAAAACTGGAGACATTTAAAACAAAATGGGAGAACCTATTCCAAAGGCTTGGGTGGAGAAAACTAATATTTCAGATTCAAATATCAGAGAACTTAATATCAGCACCAGAAAGGGCCAAAGATAGAATCTGAGTTGAGGGACAGCAGATATAAGAGTCCAGAACAAAGTGAAGTTGCCAGTGATACAAAAATATTTCCTCAAAGGAATAGCGCTTGTGGAAAGTCATTACTTGGTCATAATTCCAAATAGGATCTGATGTTCTGGGCCTTATTTATAAATTAACAAAAGTAAGAAATCAGGCAAGATTAAAGAGCCAGAGTGTACAATGTATAGTATACGAACCATTTTAAAAGTCCTAAGTATAGTAACCGAAACAGCATGGTATTTGTATAAAAACAGACACATACACCAGTGGAACAGAATAGAGAACCCAGAAACAAATCCACGTATTTACAGGAAACTCCTTTCTGCAAAGGTGCCAAGAATACACATTGGGGAAAGGACAGTCTCTTTAATAAATAGAGCCAGGAAAACTGGATAGTCACATGCAGAAGAATGAAACTAAACCCCTATCTTTCACCATATACAAAATCAACAAAAAATAAATTAAAGACTCACAGGAAAGACCTGAAACTGTGAAATCACTAAAAGAAAATGTTGGAGAAACACCGTAGGATATCGATATGGGCAGATATTTTTGGGTAAGACCTCAAAAGCACAGGCAACAAAAGCAAAATTAGACAAATGAGATTACATCGAGCTAAAAAGCTTCTGCACAGCAGAGGAAACAATCAATATGACACCGAAAAGATGACTCCCAAGGCTGGGAGTCACTTAAAGTCCAAGTGGGTCCTTGACTTCGCACAAGAAAGATTTCAGGAGTGAGCTGACAGTATAAAGTGCAAACGAGATTTATTCAAAAACTACAGAAAGTCTACTGCACACACAGAGCAGAGGCAAATTCTCCCTGCAGAAGAGAACCAGCCACCTGGTTCCTGTTGCCCTTCTGTTAGACAACGGCTAAACAAGGGGTGAAATATTCATGGAAGAGGTGGTGCCTCACCATCTTGGTTCTAACCAGTTGGAACTTTCCCTGCCTCCATCCTGTTTTGATCAGGGTATTTGAAACTTTTGAGACTTCCTGACTTAGTTAAGCAATGCTACAGCAATGCCCAAAGAAATGCCCAAGGCAATGCCTGCAGCAACGCCCAAAGCAGTACCTGCCAGTTCCCTATCTCAAACAGAGCGAAGAGATCACCTATAAAATGGGAGAAAATATTTGCAAACTATCCATCTGACAAAGGATTAATAACCAGAATATATAAGGAACACAAACAAATCAATAACAACAACAAAAAAACCTGATTTAAAAATGCTCGAAAAACCTGAATAGACATTTATCAGAAGACATGCAAATGGCTGACAGGTACATGAAAAAAAATGCTCAACAGCACTAATTAAGAAAAT
>RJWJ010014318.1:19752-38230 GCA_004363605.1 Indri indri | reverse complement strand
TGCTTTATTGAGGCTCCTTACAACTTACATTATGCGGAAGACGCCGAAAGCGGAAGGGTGCAGGCTTATATAGGTTGGGCTACGCAAGGCAATGAGTCAGCAACGAGCATGCGCACTGGCTTGTTTACCCGCACCGGAGAGGGGCGTACCCCAGGATGTGGGCGCCATCTTGTAATGGCGGTGCAGGCTTCCCACATCAGGGAACACGACCAAGTACCTGACCTAATGGAGCTTAGATTCTAGTGGAGGAAACAGACAATAAACATTGGGGTGGCTATTGTGGGTAGACGGGGGAGGGGAGTCTTTTTGGGGGAGATGGCCATCAACAGAGACCTGAGGGAATGAAGGGCTGAGCCTTCTAGGAGAAAGAAAGTTCCAGGCTGACAGAGGGCGTATGCCACATGGGAGCCCACCAGCACCTGAGAGCTGAAGTTCTCAAACTTCTTGGGCTCTGATCTCTTAACATTCTTAAAAATTATTGCTAATTCCAAAAAGCTTTTGTTTTTTGTGAATTATATCTATTGCTATTTACCATATTACAAATGAAAAGTAGGCTGGGTGTGGTGGCTCACACCTGTAATCCCAGCACTCTGAGAGGCAGAGTCGGGAGGATCACTTGAGCTCAGGAGTTCGAGACCAGCCTGAGCAAGAGCAAGACCCTGTTTCTACTAAAAATAGAAAAATTAGCCAGGTGTGATGGTGCGTACCTGTAGTCCAGCTACTCGGGAGGCTGAGTCAGGAGGATCCCTTGAGCCCAGGAGGTGGAGGCTGCAGCGAGCTATGATGATGCCACTGCACTACAGATTGGGCAACAGAGCAAGACTCTGTCTCAAAAAAAAACAACAACAAAAAAGAAACTCATAAATTTATTCTACGTAAACATAAATGACGTATGTTTTATGAAAAACAACTATTTTCCAGAACAAAACATTTTGGTGAGAAGAATGACGTTATTTTGTATTTTTGCAAATCTCTTTAAAGTCTGAATTAATAAGAAAGCAGCTGGATTCTCGAGTCTGTTGCCACATTCAATCTGCTGCGATATGCTGTTTTGGCTAAAGTAGGTGAAGAAAGTCCAGCCTTACACAGATAATGCAATTGGGAAAGGGAGGAAGGAGTATTTTCCTAAAAAGTCTAAGGGAATAGACTTTTTAGATAATTGGGATATTTTGTCATCATTGTTGCCAAAAGCAGACAAATTTCTTACCAATTGCAAAGTGGAATGTGAAATAATATCAATGAGCTTTTTTGTACTCTGTTAGATTAAAACCCATTGGCCCATCTTGTACTTAGAATGGATCTTTTACTCATACATGATTTTATAACATCATGCATCAGTCACTTAGAAAATACTGTTATGCAGATCTCTCAAACATTGAAACATTCTATTATTATTGTTATTTATTTTTTGAGACAGAGTTTCACTCTGTTGCCCTGGCTAGAGTGAGTGCCATGGCGTCAGCCTAGCTCACAGCAACCTCAAACTCCTGGGCTCAAGCGATCCTTCTGCCTCAGCCTCCCGAGTAGCTGGGACTACAGGCATGCGCCTCCATACCCGGCTAATTTTTTCTATATATTTTTAGTTGGCCAGATAATTTCTTCCTATTTTTTTTAGTAGAGACGGGGTCTCACTCTTGCTCAGGCTGGTCTGGAACTCCTGAGCTCAAACAATCCACCCGCCTTGGCCTCCCAGAGGGCTAGGATTGATTACAGGCGTGAGACACCCCGCCTGGCCTCTATTATTTTTTTAAATCACATTTATTATTATCACCACCAATCTCAGCAGAAAAGTCTTTAAGTATTGGGAAGCTTTCCAGCTCACAACAGAACTTTTACCAAAATGCAAGTGATCAGTTAAGTAAATCGATGGCCTGCAGGTGTGGTTTAAGCTTTGTTTTGTGTAGCCCTAGGACTGTTGGCGATTTAGCATCTCTTTGTTCCAAAGGAAATCTCTAAAAAGGAGACAGGCTGCATGACAAGGTGTGTGTGACCTCCCTTCTAGGGCCAGTTGTAGGGTTTTCTGGGGTCCCCTTGACCAAGAAGGGGACTGTTCAGTCTGCTAGGGTGCTTAAAATTTTATTTCAGTTCGCGAAGCTCTAGGAGGAAATCTGTCTGCCTTTTCCAGCTTCGACAGGCCGCCTGCACTCCATGGCTCACTGCCCCTTCCTCCATCTCCAAAGCCGTGCAGTATCTTCGAATCCCTCCCTCTCTCTCCCTGCTTCTGTTTTCACATCTCCTTGTCATCTATCTTGCCTCTTCTCTCTTTTCCTTCCCCCATGTCCTCACGGGCCCTCAATAATAATTAGATTATTACCACGCAGGATAATCTCCCCATCTCAAGGCCTTTGACATAATCAAATCTGCAAAGTTCCTTCCGCCATGTGAGGTAACAATTCATAGGTTCTGGGGATTAGGACAGGAATCTCTCTGGGGTGAGGGAGTGTTATTCTGCCCATCACACCACCTTATACAAAAGATACACAGAAAATTTAGGTAACTTGTCCAGGTTCACACAGCCAGTGAGTGGGGGCCAGGGGACTCCAGATTTGAATTTAGGTCTGTCTTTTTTTTTTTTTCCCGCTAGAGTGCATTGGTGTCATCACTGCTCACTGCAAGCTCAAACTCTCAGGCTCAAGCGAGGCGTGCCTCAGCCTCTTGAGTGGCTGGGACTACAGGTGTGTGCCATGACACCTGGCTAATTTTTCCATTTTTTTTTTTAGTCAAGATGTGGTCTCACTGCTGCTCGGGCTGGTCTCAAACTCCTGATCTCAAGCAATCCTCCCGTCTCAGCCTCCCAGAGTGCTAGGATTAAAGGCGTGAGCCACCTTGCCCAGTGTTTAGGTCTATCTTACTCCAAAGTTCTCCGCTGCCCCTAGACTCACTGGAGGTACCAGGGCCTCCTAAGCACTGCAGGCCCCTGGTATTTATCCCTATTTTCTTTCTAACATTTATATCCTTGTACTGAAGTCATGAGTTAATATCTCTATGGCTTGTTTGAAAATTAAGACTGGCTCTTATTTGTTTATTATGACTTTTATTTTCTGTTTAAGCAACACTATGATAAAAATGCCGACTTGGACTACCATAAATCACCAACGAATTTTTATATTCCTCCCAGTCTCTATCCATGTGCAGATATAATTTTTCTGTGGTTGTAAACATAGCATAGATACAATGACATATTTTGTTTTTCCCAAATTTTTGCGATAAAATTTTTCTTTTTTTTCTTTTCATCCAGGTCTGTAAAAAAACGAAAAATTTTCAGAGAGAAAAGTTGAAACACAGCACCACTTAGAGCCAACAATTGTTAACATTTTGCCATATTTGCTTTTTCTGTGTGTATGTTTTTACCTTTGTTTGAACCGTTAAAAAATAGTTTGCAGGCATTATGATACTCATCCCTAAATTCCTCAGAATGCATCTCCTAACAATAAGACATTCTATCAATGAGCACAATATCATTATTATACTATATAAATGACCAATAATTCACTAAAATCATCTATACCCAACCCATATTCAAATTTCTACAATCGTTGAAAAATAAATAGTGAAACTAACTTAAACACAGACCAAGATCTAATCAAGATTGACACATTGTGTTTGGTTATGTGTTTCTAGCTCTCTTATTTTGTAACAATCCCTCCCTGTCACTTATGTTTTTATGGCATCCTGGTTTTGAAGCGACCAGGCCCGCTGTTTTACGGGATGTGGGAATGCATTTCCTGTCCCTCTCTCCCGCTCAGCACAGGGTCTGGCAGTAGCGGGCTATCTGTTGAATAAATGAAACCAGACCATAATGGTTATGAGTAGTAATCACAGCAGCTAATTTTTCTTGAGGGCTCTCTCGGCCAGCGTGCTCACCTTCATCTAGCTTGATCCTCACAGAAATCCTATGAGTTAAGACTTTATTATATCCTTCACAGGTGAGGAAACTGAGGCTTAGCAAAGCAGAGTCACGCGCCTGAAATCGCACAGGTAGAAAGGGGGCCAGGCCGCAGGGTACACCCACCGGCCGGTAAACGGTGCGGTCAGGTAAGAGGCCCACCAGGGCTTGAATAAATGAAGGAACCAACGGTGCAAAAGCTGGTCTGTGTGCGCGCACCTGTGTGACAGGTAGCACCTCCCGAGGGCTTACCACTTGGCAGGCCCCACGTAGGGCGCTTTTGTGCTTTACGTTTGTTTTTGGCCCGTTCTATTTTCCAACGCCAGGCAAAGGGCGGGGTGCAGAGCTGGCGCCCAGCAACGTTTGCGCAGCGAATGAAGAATGAATAAATGAATGGACGGACGGAAACGTGATCTCCATAAACCAGGGACTCCTGGGGATCTCAGACGATCACGTGGGGAGGCCCCAGCCCAGGAAGTCCCGGGAAGTTCGCTCGCGGCCCCTGGGTCGACCTCGGGCTGGGGCTCCCGGCGCCGCGACTCCCGCCGCCTGGCGCCCAGGTGGGCCCCGGCCCCCGCCCAGCAGGTGAGAAAGCCCGGGGCCCGCCGGCGCTTCGTTTTTTCTTCTCCATTTGCAGCACTTTCCCCTCCCGGCACCGCAGCCGGCCCCCGGGCCCGTGGTCCGCCCGCCCGCGGGGCTCTGGGCCCGGAGTCCGCCCCCGCCCGGCCCCGGCAGCGGCGGCGGCGGCGGGGTAGGTGGCCGCCCCGCGGCGCACGCCCACCTGTCGGCCGCGCAGGCGCAGCAGCGCGCCGGCCTCCCGGCTCCCCGCGGCGCGCGGCCAGTGCGCAGGCGCGGCGGCCGATGCGAGTGTGTATGTGCGGGCGAGAAGATGGCGGCGGCGGGGGAAGCAGCGTGAGGAGCCGGGGGAGCGCCGACTCATTGAAACGGGCCACCATGGCCCTCCACAACCCGCAGGTAGCCTCCGGCCCGCGCCCTCGGCCGGAAGGGGCCCCGAGCGTTCGGCGGGCGGGCAGGCGGGCGGGCGAGCAGGCGGGCGCCCGCACCCTGCCCGGAGCGAGCGTGTGGGAGTGGGGGAGGGCGCCGGGACACGCTGCCCGGGCCTAGGCCGGAGCCGCCCGCCGCCTCCGCGCCCTCGGCCGCCCGCCGTGCCTCGCGCCCCGCCGGGGCCGCCGGGCCCTCCATCCCGGGCAGGCCGAGGGGCGGGGGCACCGGGCCCTGTCTCGGGGAGGGCGTGGGGGCGCCGAAGGGGTTAACCGCCCTGGGCTGGACCGCAGGGCGGGCCGGGGTGTGGAAGTGGGGCCCTCCCCGCCGCGCCGGCCGGGACAGGCGGCCTAGGGGCCCCGAGAGTCCTTCGGGGCCGCAGATTCCCCGGAACAGCTCGGGTTGCAGTCTCTGCCCGGAGCGTGCCTCAAAGATTTGGGGGTGCCTTGTTACCCCCGTGCCCACAAAGCTTGCCTTCTGAGCTTGACTGATGGCACGGGGGATGCTGATTTTTCTGGTTTTAGACCCAAGTCACTGAGGAGCAGCCTTAGGCTACTGTTGCAAAGAAAACTCGAAATAAGTCGCCAGGACTGTACTTTTACTTGCATTTGAGTGACATCTTTTGCACGAATCCATCCTAGCCAGTGTGACACTAACGCACCCTGTCATAACAGTATTTAAAGCTTAGGGGCCCTTTATAATAATCCCATAGTGGAAAGAAAGAGTGAAATGAACCTTTCTTTTTGGGGGAGATGTGTGTGTATCTTAACAAGAGTTAAGCTCTTGTTCCTCTCTCCCACCCATTCTCTCCCCTCTCCCCCCAAATTACAATCACTCTGAATAAAAATCGACATGTGGTATTATTTGTCAGGGTTGCTTTAGAGCGCTGATTTGTTGACATCTAATCCCTAGAAATTGTTGCACACTTCTATACTGTCTCAATGTGCTTTTGTATTAAATGTGGGAAAATGAAACAGCAGCTATTCGGAAAATTGGCGGTGAGTAAAATCATAATCCTTCATAAGCAATTGGTTTTTGTTGCCTTCTTGTAGATAATGTTGATCTGATTAGAACTCTTTAAAAATGATTTTAATAACTATTGCAATTAATGCGTGTTGGGGAATTTAAAACGCGAAAAGCCTTTTTTTTAAAAAGTCAGATCTTACAGGAAGCTTCAATTTTGTTAAATTTGTAGTACTTCAGTTTGCATTCAGAACTTCCCCCGTTAACTTTTTGTTCTCTCGTACATTTACTTTTGTAAGTATTTAGTATAGTTCTTTGCACCAAAAAAGGGACGTAGTACTTGTTGAATGATTTTTACAAACGTGTAATTCAAAGATTTGGTATTTGCTTTTTTCAACATAAGTGCTAATTAAATAGCTTATTTTATTGTTAAAATTACTATGAACATGTATAAGGTTCATTGCGAACTAATGTGTAATATGTTCATTATGATTTTGAATTTAGGAAAGCATGTTTAGGCATAATTCACTCCTTTAGTTAATAAGCACCAATTGCTATGCAAAATTGATTGAAATGTTAATTAGTGGTGATAATGTGTAAACCTAATTGCAGTTTCATTTACATTTATTATCACAGTATTTGTTTTGTACCCCAATATTCCCTATATTCTTCTTTAGAAAAGTAGAATGGCAAAAATTAGCTGAGCATAAATGTTAGCAACACTTTGAGTTTATCTTTTAAAGTATGATTTAAATGCTTTTAAGTTCTAGCATGGAGAAGGTAGCAAAGGAAATAGTTTGATATTTCATAATTTTCATTTTAAAAAATAGTAATGGAATCATATATGACAGGATTTAATTATTGGATCCTGCTGAGTCAGTCTGAGCATTGTAAGTTGTTTTATTCGGGTTCCTGCTTTCCCAAGGGTTTTGCAGCCTTAATCGTTGTTCATTCATTAATTCGGCAAATATTGCTCCTTTTCCATGTGCTAAGCACCGTGATATGCATATTACTTGTTTATTGTTGGGAATAACCACCACAAATTAACGGTAAAGTCTTATTTTAAAATTGACTTGTTAAGGCTACAATTAAAAGTTTTTATAGAGATTGTAGCCTATTTTTGTGTTATTGGAAAGTATTGGTTGAACCCTGCTCCCTTTGTTGAAGTGCAATAGTGAAACACTTAGAAACATTTCAAACACTAGTTAACTGTCAGCATTTTAACAAAAATGAATGTTAGGCTTTAATAGTTGAAGTGTGAGTTGAAGCAAATTTTGTTGTCACCAGGGGAACCGATGAAATGATTTGGGATCATTAATTTGAAGCTACCAGTTCCGCCTTATACCTGAAGAAATTCTTGTGATCACTGAAGTTATTTATGGTGAAACTTCCACAATAATGCTTCCTACACCCTGTTTGGATATCACGCAGTTGGTTCCTGTCCTGTCCTCTGCATAGACTCACCCCAGTCTTTCTGTTACCTTGTGGTAGTAGGGCTCCCACATTTAACATGATGGAATTTCTTGGATCCAGCCACAGCGCATGGCAAAGTGTTACTGTATTGCTGAATGTTTGTTTATAACTGACAGCTGGATTAGTGTTAATTCTTGAAAGAGATAACATTTTTATTGGAGTCTCACACAGTGAGCAGCTGAAATAAATACAATTATTTGAAATGCTGACAGGATATTTGGAGATAACAATTTTCCTTTGCATTGTAGCAGCAAAATATTTAAACGTGTCCCAAGACTAGAGAGAATATTAAAAGTTTGTAAATCGAAGGTCACCTGAGTGTTTCTCCAGATGGACTGTACAGATGTACTTTATCCAGGGCCTCACCTTCGTGCTTTTGAGCCCTTGTTAGGACCTCAGTGTACGGGAATCACCTTGCGTAACAAGCGAATGAGAAGTGGACCCACCACATTCTAAATTCCTCTTTAGAGCAAAAGTTAGGACATATATCCCAGTGTTCTGTTACGTGGAACTGACAGGATTTAAACAGTGGTTCACATAGGAAAACTTAAAGGAGAAAAGGATTACATAGCTTAATGATTGTTTTTTAATCATTGTGCCTAAGTGGCACATTTACGTTGTGCAATGCTCAGAATATAATATTACATAATTGAGAGAAGTGGCATCATCTCCACTTGAATTAGTTAAATCAAAGTTTTTGTTTGGTTTTGTGTGTGTGTGTGTTTTAACGAATTTCAGACATTTAAGTACTTACTATTAGTGGATCTGGGCTTTCGAGTGGCACATTAAACGTGGTTGCTGAGGACGCTTCTTACTGATAATATACTAAAGTATGAAAAATAGTAGGAAGAGCTTGCTTTTGAATTTGTAATTAGGCGGTTACATTTCTTTCTTTACTGCTACACATGCAAGAATCACTGTCACACAAAACGGATGGATCTGTTTGCAATGGAATTTGCTGGCCTTGGGCCGTTGGATTACTGTCATTTGTCACTTTAGTGCTACTTCAGCAGTGTAGATGTTCATTTTCAAAGACTTACATGTGCTTGGACTGCAGTTTTCCTGTGTGTTGAAGTGATCTCCCTAAAGATCTTTCTGTGACCATTTCTGTCAGTACAGGCTAGATTAAGAACTAGCGTTGAAAACATAAAGGTAGCCTGTGGGGTGTGTTTATAGTATTTGTTTCAAGGATCAAACAATGTAGAATTTATCGTAAACCTAGATGTGGAATCTTCAGATCATAGACATTTCATGAGCCGGCTGTTTTCTGACTGAAAGCTCTCTGGCTATGACCCCATTTTCGTCAGAACACCTGAGAAACCAGAAGCTGTCTACCCAGTACCTCCATTCTGTCCCTTTCATGAAACATGTCACGGCTCTGGTCGTCCTGTCCTGGAATAGGGTAGGTAAGGTGTTGAGATAGAAGTGTGGTTTGGGGCTGGGAGAGAAGGTAATGTCAGGATTAAAGCCTGTCTTCCTCGTGTTTCCCTTTCTGGCCTCCATGAGAATTGTTAGAGGAGAGTGCGTGTAGTGTGGCCCCCTGCCCTGCACCGAGTATCTGCACAGCAGCTTCCGCTACTCTGGGGGTCCTCAGGCCCCTCCCTCTTGGGCTTGTGCCTGCAGCCTTATTGGTTGTCGTTCTTCAGATCAATTCTCAATTTTTCTGGTATCGGCTCGAGGGCCAGCTCCTCAGCTTATACGCTGTGGGTGATTCAAGAGTCTCCAGCTAATGCATCTGCAATGAGTACTTCCTAATTAAAAGGCAGGTGTCCCTGCTCTTGTGTCTTCAGTACCTGATTTTTACATCCAGCTGCCTCCGTTCGTTCGTTTGTTCCTTCCTTCTCTCTTTGATGGTGGTAGATTTTTGTTTCCCCATTGGTCCTTGTTTTAGGAAGAAATGCTCCTTTTCATCTGTGTGTGTCGGGTACAGACATACTGGTATGCTCTTGCTTTTTTTTTTTTTTGCATAGTCTTAAAAGTAGCAATAGTCACTATGACAGTTCCAGACTTATATTCTCATTGGAGCTACTGTGAAAAAATATATGTATGTATAATGCTAATCGAATAATATTAGATGTATCAGGTGTGCCCTGTCGTAAGAAACCGAAGATAGAGAAAAACAGGCATTGAAACTGCACAAAATAGAGGGGTTTGTGTTGCAGACTTGTTGTGGGCATGCCGTCCGGGTGGGAAAGGCGTGGCCCAGTGAACAGGGCACCTCCTAAAAGTCCTTAGATGAGATCTGCCTGCTGGGCGGGATGTGGTGGGGACAACTTTGTGTCCACAAAAATGGAAGTTTACCATTATTGAATGTGTCAAAAATGCTTGTTTTGATGCTTTAAAATACATGAAATTTCTTTATAAATTACATTTTGTAAGCCATGGACCTTATGAACTAGAACTACTCAAAAGCATTTAATGTAAGATTCTATGTGTCTGATGAGTTACAGTCTGTCTTGTTTAATTGTTCTCGAATGAACATGATAATGTCCTTTGCCGTGGATATAAGCAATACATTTCAATTTTATTACATTCATTTAAATCTCATCAGGACCAATTAACTTGTGAATTTGTTTAATAGTCTAATAACTGACAAGAGGCTTCATAGCATTCCTTTTTTTCCCTTTTGCTTTTCTCCTATTTTAGACAGTTTTCAACTCAGAAGAGGACTGAAGTAATGCCTCTCTTGAGAGAGACTTTCCTTTTATATCATTACAATATCTGCTCTTCCTATTCATTCTGAAATTATCAGCCTTTTTCCTTTTGATAGGACATGTTGGGGTAAATAGAAGATAATATGAAAATGGAGTTTAATTCTAGAGTTTTTGAATATTCCTGCCCAGTGTAAAAAACTTCTCCTGATATATTAAAAATAATTTTTTTTAGACTTTTTAGAGGAAGGCTCAGAGATTTCCCATATACCCCTTTTCTTGATATTTTAAGTAATAATTTCCCTTAGGTGGCTGCGAAGACCATACGTATTTGTTTAAGACTTGAAGCGGGCCTTCTGAGGAGATGCGGTCGCTGGGCAAGGGGACGTACTTGTTGCAGAGCACTAAGCTTTGCAGTAGCCACCGTTTGAAGACTGCTGTGCGGTGTGTAAACTGCACAGTTTACAAAGTGTATTATTTGCTCCTTGGGGCAACTCTGTCCTGTACTGTTATCACCACCATTTCACCGGCGAGTAAAGAAAGACCCAGAGAGGTAGTGACTCGAGGTGACAGGGCTGATGGTGATCAGAGACTTAAAAAGCAGGTCTTTTGACTTCTAAATACTTTGCGTTTTCTACTTTGCCAGACTGCTTTTCTGGAAGAGACTGATGAAAGCATAATGTTAAACGTCATGATTTCCCCCTAGTCGTTCCTCAGTGAAAGTTTATTGAATGAATGAATGAGTGAAATATTTAAAGACTTAAATAGGTCACTGATTACTATATGTGTTACTAATTACTACATTTTTTGTGGGGTGCATTTTGATAAAAGCCCTTATTGATTTTATTTTAAATTACAAAATAAAAACATGCTGTTTTTAAAACATGCAAACAAAAGTATTTAAAGTAAAAGTATAAATCATTCTTTTCCCTCTGATCCTCAATCCTCAATTTGATGTGTATCTTCTATGCTTTTTTCTGTTAGGGCTTTTTTTTCTTCCATAGTTTTCCTAATACAGTCTATTCTAACCAGGTAGTCACTGAACCGAACTTTTTAGAGCAAATCTTGTTTTCAAAATTATTGAAAGCATCCGCTCAAGTCAGGCTTCTTGTTTTTACCAGATTTTCTCACAGAATGGAGCAAATACCCTGGAAGTTAAACTGGCTCACCAGGAATTAGGATACTGAGGATGCGGAGGTGCTGTAGAGATTTCTTAGTGAAGTTGTCCAAACAACTTTTAAATATATATATATATATTTTGAAGATATTCAAACCCTTAATTTGTAGCAGCTACACTGTTCGGTTTTTATATTGTAAAAAGAGGTCTTTTTTTTTTTTTTTTTTTTTTTTGAGACAGAGTCTCACTCTTTTGCCTGGGCTAGAGTGCCGTGGCGTCAGCCTAGCTCACAGCAACCTCAGACTCCTGGGCTCAAGTGATCCTCCTGCCTCAGCCTCCCGAGTAGCTGGGACTATAGGTGTGCGACACCACACCCAGCTAATTTTTCTATTTTTTGTAGAGATAGGGGTCTCACTCTTGCTCGGGCCGGTCTTCAACTCCTGGCCTCAAGTGATCTTCCCGCCTCGGCCTCCCAGAGTGATAGGATTACAGGCATGAGCCACCGAGCCTGGCCTAAATTTTAGAAATTTGGAATCATTGTATTTGATAGTATTTTAATCATTGTATTTGATAGTATTTATGATCCTCGAGCACTGTCTTCTAACATCAGAATCACCTGGCGTCCTGGGCGCCATCTAGATGTACTGAGTAAGGATCCCTATGAACAGGTCCTCGAATCTGTTTTAAACAACTCCCGCAGGTTATCTCAGCCAGGCTAGTTTCACAGCCTCTGTGTGCACTTCTGGGTACGGCTTTCTTTTTTTCTTTCTATTTAACTTTTGAGCACTTTCCCCTGAGTAGCAATAACTAAATCATATTTATAAATGTTTTAACAACTCTGTTCTAGGTTAGATGTGACCAACAACAAAAATACAGGTTGTGCCACTCTGAGCGTGACATTAACTTATTTTAGCACTGAGTGGAATTGTGGAACAGTTGTGGGTAAATAGACCCAGCATGAGAAACCTGAGAATTTGCTGCTTGGAAGATATGTTGGGTCTTAAGAGTGAGATTTTAGGCTGGGTGAGGTGGCTCACACCTGTAATCCTAGCATTCTGGGAGGCCGAGGCAGGAGGATCATTGAGGCCAGGAGTTCGATACCACCCTGAACAAGAGTGAGACCTGATATCTACAAAAGATAGAAAAATTAGCCCAATATGGTGGTATGCACTTGTAGTCCCAGCTACTTGGCAGGCTGAGGCAGGAGGATGGCTTGAGCCCAGGAGTTTGAGGTTGCTGTGAGCTGTGATGATGCCACTGCACTGTAGCCCGGGAGACAGAGCCAGACTCTGTCTCAAAAAAAAAAAAAAAAAAAAAAGATTTCAGTTTTGTTGAATTCATTAACCGATTAATTCCTTTTCAGCAAACATTTATCTGGCACTAGCTGGGTGCCAAGTCCTGTGTTAGGGTTTATAAGTTGCAAAACACTTTTTAACATTTTTTAAAAATGTAAGTACAAATGCATTCCCCCAAGCTGTAAGAGGTGATCTGGCTGGTAACTGTCTGTACTCCATGTTTTGAAGTAAGACCCTTGTGAACAGTAAGGGAGCAGCAGAGAGTCTGCCACAGCTCATTGTAACTGTGACCATCTGATGTTCCAGAGAGTTGGAAGTAACTTTCTAATTCATCCTGGAGCCCTAGTTGATATCAAAATCTCTGAGGATGTGTGTGCAGCATTAGGCCAATTTGCCACCAGAAATTTTGCTCCCTTGTTTTGTTGCTGGTTGTGGATTTATCAGCTAAGGAAATTCTTCTCTCCAGTTTTTCACAAACTGGTGCTAAAATATTACTCTCGTTTCCATCTTGCTTCTTATCTAACTCTTGGCTCTTCCGTGCCACAACAGAGTACTGTAAGTAGGTGCCAAGAGCGTAAACTTCTCTCTTTCATCTGTAAGTACAGTTCTAGTCAGTGAGAAAGAGCTAGCCTTTTTTTTTTTTTTAATCTTAAACATTCTCCTCAGTTTTGACTGGAAGCTTAGTTGAATAAAATTTGAACTTTACACACAATGATACTGTAGCAATATCCTAGCAATGACTAGTTTTGGATACAGTTACCAGAGCTGTGTTTGGAGTTTGTCTCTCATCCCATGAAACATGTTAAACAACCGTGTTTCTTCTTTTTAAGTAGGATGGAAAGTAAAGTACATTGCTGTTATGTTTCTTTGCCCTTGCTGCTTTTTGGATGGAAACATAAATTTGAGTTAGCCCTGTTAATTGTCGATCACTTTTCTGTGAAAAAGGAAACAAATCTCATGTATTTTGTGTGCACAGCAAGCTTCGAGGGCCCTGTGGACTTTGATTTTCTAGATGCCCTTTCTTTCCTTCCACTGGGAGGCAGTCAGCCATTCACGGAGGCCTGTGCGGGCCCTGTGCTGAGAGGAGGGGAAGGAAGATATGGCCCTCCCTGGCGGAGGCTGTGCTATACGCAGAGGCCAACACTACAGGGCTGAGCTGGGAGCGGTTACCCACCTGACTGATCTGGTCAGGGGTCAGGAAGGCTTGCCCGAATCTGGTGTGGTCTGGCTTTTCCACAGCCCCACTGTCCAGCACAGTGGCACAGTTGGGTGGATGAGTTAACTGACAGAGGGACCCGTTGAAGAAAATAACATAGAGAACAGCTGGTTGTCATTCACCGATTTAAGGGTTGCATGTGGGTTTGTTTTGGTGTTTCTAGTTCTGGGACTGAAGCTCAGGACTACAGTGTGCAAAACCATGAGGGACAGATTTGCCTTCTGTAGAAATGCCTTTTTAATAATGAGAGCCGATTAAGAAGAGATGGCTGCTCTAAAGCATTCAGATTGATGATGATTTCTGCATGAAGAATGCATGAGTGACCTCTGAGCTGCTTTTAAGGTTTTTCAGTGCTCTCTTTCTCTCTGTTGGGTAGTTTCTTGAATCTAGGTGACTGAGGTGTGCATCACATACAAGTTATTTTGTTTCATTCCTTGGGCTGTTTCTCAACAAACGTAGTCCTGAGATCAGAGGGTAGTTACCAATGCAAATATAATAAAATGCCTTCACCATAGTTACTAGTAAGTGCTCAATGTGAGGGCCTGTGTACTAAATGAAGTTCTTCCATGCTCAGTTAGTGGGCATGGCAGTGATCTTTGCAGGCCTGGTCAGAGCAAATGCAGTCATGCCCCAAATGTGATAACCCAATTGTCTATCAGTGGTAATGTGGAAAGAAAAGTTTTCAGTTGGCTTGCAGCAGTTTTTTATTTCCCCCACCTTTGCCACCCATTGTGCCCAGCCAAAGTCATCATTCACCCATTAGTTAGTTATTGAGCTTAGCTGGGTGCCAAGCATGGTGGGTGCAAAAATAAGGGAGAACAAGTCGTCTCTACGCAAGACCCTCTGCTTGTATAGACACACCCCTCCCCTCTGTCCCTGTGACCTGCTCCGTTGCTTGCAGGCCCGCCTTACCACCCTTTGAAATCGCGCTCCTTCATGCTGGCCACCCTCTCTCCGAAGCACTTACCACCTTCCAGTACCCTCTGTAGCTAATATCCTAACATAGTTATTTCCTTCATTTTCTGTCTCCCTCTTATGTAAGTTCGTTGAGGGCAGGGATTTTTGTTTTGTTCACTGCTATGTCCCTAGGTCCTAGAACATGATGAGTACTCAATAATATTTATTGGTGAATACATTAGTCAGTGATATTACACGGCTGATATATTTGGAAGTCCACAGTTAAGTGTGGGAAAGAGACTGGATAAATCAGCTGTTCAGATCCAGGGTTAGAAATGTTGTCCCCGGAGAGTCCCACTTTAACTCAGAAGATCTGGTAGGAAAATAGTTCACAAAGTTGAGCCTCTGGGACTGGATTCTACAATGTGCAAAGTTAGCCAGGCCAGTGTGGGCTCAAGAGAAGGGAACCCAAAGCAGAGCTGCCCGGATGTGCAGGGCGTGGAAGTGGAAGTGCATTCGGAGTGTGCAGTGTTGGGGGGCTTTGGTGTGGAGGTGGGGTGGGGGGGACATGGACGTGTTAGATGCGCCTGGGAAGGTGGCTGAGTGCTGAGTTCTGAGGGCTCTTGTAGCTCTGCTAGAGCCTTTTAGACTGAAAGGTCCTGGGAGCCTTGAAAGGCTTTTCCTGGGGACGAGAATAGTTAGGTTCACAGACAGCACTGTGGTGGGCACATGCAGCTTGGAGGATGAGGGTGAGCACAGAGGCAGAGGCGGGCTCTTGGAGAGCATCCCTGCGGAAGTGTGGGAGGCCTAGAGGAGGGAAGCCTTAGGGTGCCCAGTGGGGTGGGTGCCTGGGAGCAGATCGCTGTCATGGTTGTGTGTTTGCAGTAGTGTGTTTTCCTTTTCAGTGAAGTGGGTTTATACTGTGTGTGTTGTGTAGGAAAAGTGTTTTTTCCACTTATGTTGTGAATATTTTTCCATTTACCTTTTTTCTCAGTGTTGTTCTTTAAGGACTGCAGAGTATTCATGTTTTATGCATACTAAAAACAGTGATGTTTAGCATTTTTTGGATCTTTTTTTAGTTGTCTCTGTGAATTATCTTACTTCCCAGAGCAAATTAAAGCACATTATTGTAAACTGAAAGGTGAATGTCTTTAACTGATTGATTAATTTTGGGGTGAAGGGAGAGGTAAGTGATATTAAGGACATAATTAGTGGATATTTAAAACATGAAATTTTTGTTTTTGGCTTTTAAGATTTTACTAATATCAAAAACAAGTTATACATATGAAATGTTTGGAAAATATTGAGAAAGATCTGTTTATAAAATATGTGTCAGTAGCTGGCTTGTGTTCAGTGAAGGCCAGCTATTTTAGCTACTGCTATAGATGCTCAGGAAGGTAACCAAAGCATTCTTACCCTTGTGGAGGTGGTAGGTAACACAGGCATTAGAAACAACTGGGGCACGTTACAAGATGTGTAATTAAGTACTGACTTATGTGGTGCACATGGTAAGTTCTGTCGTCGTAATTCAGAGAATGAAGGTGGGTAATGAGCCAGCCTTGGGAAGGAGTAGGGCTTGGGCAGATGGAGAGGACGAGGAGGGCATTCCAGGGGACAGACAGAATGAATAGGGCTTGGGTTGCAGAGAAACCTGTTTTCATGCTTTTTCATTGATCTTTATATGAATTCTCTGGTCACTGCTGCTTAACTACCTTTTTATCTCCTTTTTTGCTCGCTCATTCCTGTTTTAGTTAGGATGCCTTTTTTTTTTTTAAAACAAGTGAAGAAAATCCAGTTTTCTAACTGGATTACACCATAAACTAGAGATACATTGGCTCATGTAACTAGAAATTTCAGAGGTAGGTCATGCTTTCAAAGTTGGTTTGATCCAGCCGTTCAGTGATGTCTTTGAGGACCTGGTTTCCTTTCATCTTTTCACTTCTGTGTGTCAGTATTATCCTAAGGCTAGTTTCCCCGAAGTTGGCAGAGTGGCCATAGCAGTTGTAGATTTCTCGTTTGTGCACAGCCTCCATCACAGCAACTGAGCAAGAGAGTCAGTGTGCGTCCCAGAATTCCAGACAGTGTTCTGAGCTTTGCGCCCCTTGGGTCATCCCTGAATCAAGTGCTGCGGCTGAGAGGGTGCTGTGCCGGGTGGGGCTTCCCTCTCACCTGGGGGTGAGAGCATGTTGACCTTCTGACCTGGGTGACCACGATCCAATGGGGGAGGAAGGGTAGCTGCCCAGTCTGTTACAGTCCCGCCCTAGAGCACCGTCCCTCTCCTTTTCCAGATAGGTCATTTCCTCCTTCTAGACTCCTCAAACTTAAGACTGTCCTTTCTTCTGGCAAGTTATCCTGTACTGTCTGATTGTATCTTATAGTCTTGTATCTTATATAGTCTTCTTTAAATGTTATTTCTTGCTTAGCTGTTCACGTGTCCATCCACACCTTGAAGTCAGCCCCGGGTTCCAGTCCTGACCCTCCCATTTTCTGTTTGCAGGATCTCAGCCAAGGTTGGTTTCTCTGAACCCCGAGTTTTTTTTCATCCTTATCATTTAACAGATAATTTATTAGATTCTAAGTATTGTGCTTAAGTGGGATCCACAACCAAAGACACAAGGAGATCAAAATTCATTTTCAGAGACTTACAGGTAAATGAGAATTACCGTGAGATGTGAACAATTCTTTGACAGAAATAGTGTTTGGGGCTCATCTGAGGAGGTGATGCCCACGTTGAGCCTCGAAGGGCTAGTAGGAGTCACCAGAGCAGTGCAGGGAGGGGGAGCTGCTGCGTGAGGCTTGTACGCAGGATTGCGAGTACGTGTAGAGTAACTGGGGGCTTCCGTGCACGAGGAGATGAGGCTGGGTGGGTAGGCAGGGACAGCCTGTCACACCAAGCTAAAAAGGTAGGATTCCGTAATATCTTTATATACCTTATCTTTATATACCTTTATATTAGGAGTGACCATATGTCCTGGTTTACACCCTTATCCCAGCGTAATTAATAATAGTGATCTTTTCACTGTGAAATGTGCCTTTGATTTGGATGATAAATGGTCATCCTACTTAAAATAGACGTTTGGAGCCATAGGGACAGTTACTCCGATAGCAATGTGCAGGGTAGTATGCTTACCTTATAGTAGGACTCTGGATTACGTGAGATAGAGCATAGCAGTGCTTCTCAAACTTAAAAGTCCATTAAGGCCAGGCGCAGCGGCTCATACCTGTAATCCTAGCACTCCAAGAGGCTGAGGCGGGAGGATCACTTGAGTTCAGGAGTTCGAGACCAGCCTGAGCAAGAGCAAGACCCCATCTCTACTAAAAATAGAAAAATTATCCTGATGTGGTGGTACACGCCTGTAATCCCAGCTACTCAGGAGGCTAAGGCAGGAGGATCCCTGGAGCTCAGGAGTTTGAGGTTGCAATGAGCCACGATGACACCGCTGCACTCTACCAGGGGCGTCAGAGCAAAATTCTGTCTTTAAAAAAAAAGTCCATTAAGAGGCAGCTGGGGATCTTGGGACTATGCAAGTTTGGATTCAGTAGGTCTAGGGGGGGCCCTGAGAGCTGCTAAACTTCCGGGTAATGCCTGTGCTGCTGGCCTGCTGACCACACTTTGGGTAGAAGGTAGTACTGGACTCTGGGAGCTTCAGAGGGTCTGTAAAGTTCCTGAAATCATGTGCAGAAATGTTGTGTGTACGTGCATTCTTTAGGGAGTGGGCATAATTCCCTCACAGCAGTTTCTCAAGATCTGCCACCACCCAGAAAAGATTAGGTATCACTGCCTTTTAGAAATGATGTGAAGAATAAATGAAATATGTGTATTAAATGCCTTTAGCACAGTCTAGACCATAAAGGGCCAGCTAACCAATATGCATTAGCTATCTATCCTTGTCCCTTCCCCCAAACCCAGTTCTTTGAGGGCAGGAAACATTGCTTAAACATTTTAAGTATCTTTTAAAATTTTTTTTTTTTTTTTTT
>RJWJ010014318.1:0-19652 GCA_004363605.1 Indri indri | reverse complement strand
ATTGGTGCTCAGTAAGTATCTATTTAGTTTGCTGACATACTGAGAGTCGTTAGCCATTCCGGGAGCATTTGAGAGTCTCTTAGGTCCAAAGCATTTACTAGATAGTAAGAGGCTACCATGTAGGTTATTGCAGATACCCCAGCATGGATGGGATAATTAGGGCTTGTGCTGGGTTGTGCCCATAGGATTGAAGAGGAGATGAGTCACTTTCTTTTTACTAATCTTCTTAGTTATAATAATGTGTGTTCAAAAAGGTGCTTCTCCTGCCTTTGATTTACCCATTGAGATTCTGTTCTCTGGTTCTCAATTGTGTGTGATTTCAGTATGGATTACTTAATTATGATCTTTAATTCAGTTCATTCAGTTGCTATTGTTCTTGCCAGATATAATTTTCTGAACATTCTGAGACTTTGTTGAGATCGTTCCAGAAATTTGGGATTTGTGAATACATTTTAGGGTATTTGGGATGGAAAGGGTATATATTATGATGCAAGATATTTTTAGTTTCTAACCTAAGAGATTGGAAGAACAGCGAAGTGTGCCATTGATGTAAGTGTAGAAGCTGGTTTTAAGAAAATAATGGACCTTTGGAATTGAAGGTTAAACTAGAACATGAAAGTAGAAGTGTCATGGGTTTGGTAGCCTGGAAAATGGAACTGACATATAATTGATTGATCCAACTTGAACACGTGGAGTCCATAAACATAGTTGAAGCTGTGAGAGTAGCTGGGCTGCTTGGGGGAGAATCTCGAGGTGCCAGTCCAGAAGAGAAGGTGAGTGGCTGAAGAGACCGAATCAGGTCTTGTGGTGTTGTGGAACCAGTGAAGGAGAGTGTTACCAAGTGTGGCTGTGAGAGAGATCTTGTTACTAACACTGAGTGAGATTGGCTGCCTTGAGAAGGAAAAGCGATCTTGGATTGGATTGAAAGGTTATTTTTGAGAAAATGTAATGTTGGAGGTGAAGGTTAGATTTCAGTGAATTAAAACAGCAAATGGGAAATGAGTTCAGTTAGAAAAGAAGTGTCTTTTGTGCAAAAGACATTTCTGAAAAGTTGCAAGGGAGTTTAATTTTGGTATCAAATTATTTCTAGCTTAGTTGCCTTACAGTTTTTCTTCTGATTGACATTTAGCTTTGTTTTTTGCCTTTTTTAAGTTGTTAATAATCAGTAAACCCTTAAAAGCACTTAAAAAGTCCATATTTTAAAGATATAACAAAGTTATAAAATGAATAATCATCTCAAATTATTTTATAATTTCTTCTGTTTGATTTGGGACATAATGGGGAAGTAGCTGTGTTCACCCTTCTGTTTTCTGCTTAGTTTCTCCCACTTTCTCAGTTGCCTGTAGTATTAGAGCTCAGGACCATGGGAAGGCCCCTGCACACTGGTTCTGAACTCTGAGTGTAAGTCAGAATCATGCAAGAAGGATATAACATGCCGAATGAGGCCTGGACTCAACACCAGACCCAGAATTGGGGCCGGTGTGGCCTGAGGGTGCTCTGATTGTAAGTTGTCACCAGGGTTGGGGACTGTTGTCTTAGGCCTTTGTCCTGCACTGTCTTGCATGGCTGATCCTGCTTCCCCTGCTAGGTAAGTATTGCTAGGGGTTGGTTTTCTACTTCTGTATGGAAAATAGAGTATTAGGAGCTGATTGGGTGGAAACATTTCTCTTCTGGGATGCCGAAGTCCTGAGCTCCACGTATTTACCGTAAGGGGGACTTTCTGAAGTCTGAAGTTTACATTTTTCTATTATAATAAAAGATTTTAAACCATAACAAACTTAAACACATGATTAAAGAGTGGAGTGCAAACTGTTATAATTTTGTCAGGTAAACTATACTTTGGAGGGCATTTTCCAACAGATCATCAGGTGAAAGTTAAATTGAGAAAGTAAAAGTGAATTGCTTCCTTAGTGGACTTGGTCAGAATCTTTAGCTGTCAGTACCCCTTTTTGCATTCCTTCATTTTTAGTAGATAGCAGTTTTTCAGCTTTTTACTTCTTTGACCAATGCTTCTAAGTAACTCTGGTTTTCATTAAGAATCAAAGCAACTCATTAAGGGGGAAATTCTGTACTTAAGCTTAAAATTGGAAAGAGAGAAGTGTATGTACCAGCTAACGTAAGTACTTCTCATTAGGCAGCTCTAGATTTTCCAGGGTATTTGAAGAGACCGTTGACAATGGCCATCGAATGAAAAGAAAATCATTTTTGTAGTCAGACTTCTTATTTCATGGCTGTCCTGTGAAATGAAGCTCTGGTTTAGTGACGTGCTTTCCTTCCTGGCAGGTGGTCTTTAGTAGCTGAGCTGTTGCTGGTCTGGTTCCAGCGTATTTCATTAAGTGAAAAATCCTGTTGAACAGATGGCACTTACAAGTTTCTGCCCGTGTAGCACTCTGTTTAATGAAACACTATAGTTTTGCTTCATTGTTTTTGGCAATATTGTCTTTGTGTGTAGCGTGGAATTTGAGTACATGATCAGAGGATCTTGGCAGTTATAAAGGTTGAGCTAGTCAGGAATTATCTGAGGTGACTGATGATGGGACCGAGGCTGACAGTTTGCACTGACAGTTGCAGTGCAGACAGACAACAGAATAAAAAGGTGACGCACAGTATTTTAGGTGGTGGTGTTCACCACTAGTAAGAGTCTTTGGACCAAGGAACGTGAAACTAAAAATCCCATTGAGTTGGTGCTTATAAATACAGTGTACTGAAGAATTCTACTTAGGTAAATGAAAGATTGAGACCGTGGTCCTTGGCCTTCAAGAGCTGTTACTGTGGTACTAACAGCTGCTTCATCTACCTTATATAGATTGTGCATCAATTTTTTTAAAAAGTTAACCTTATTGAAAATATACTTTAATATAATAAATGTGCCCATTCTAAGTTTGCAGTGTGAGTTTTGACAAATGTGTCAAAGTAGTGGCTACCACCACAGTCAGGATATGGAACATTTCCATTGTCCGGTGTTGCCTCCTGCCCCTTTGCCATAAATACCCCCAAACTTCCTATCCCTTGTCCAGGCAACTGGTGATCTGCTCCTGTCGCTTATAGGATAAGTTTGTCTTTTCTAGAATTTCATTGACACAGAGCTATACAGAATGCACTCTTCTATTTGGTTTCTTTCACTTGGCATAACTTTTGAGATTTATCCATGTTGTGTGTTAAGAGTTCCTTTTCAGTGCCGAGTAGTACTTCCTTATATGGATGTACCACAGTTTGTCTCTTCACTTCTAGATGGACATTTGTTTTGTTTGTTTGCTTGTTTGTGTGGTTTTTTTGTTTGTGTTGGGACAGAGTCTCACTCTGTTGCCCAGGCTAGAGTGCCATGGTGTCAGCCTAGCTCACAGCAGCCTCAAATTCCTGGGCTCAAGCGATCCTCCTGTCTCAGCCTTCCAAGTAGCTGGGACTACAGACAGCGAGCCACCACGCCTGGCTAAGTTTTTCTGTTTTTAAGTAGAGATGGGGTGTCGCTTTTACTCAGGGCTCAGGCTGGTCTTGAACTCCTGAGATCCTCCTGCCTCAGCCTCCCAGAGTGCTAGGATTACTGGCGTGAGCCACGGCACCTGGCCTGATAATATTTTCAAACCCCTATTTCTTAATCCCAAGAGATCCTTTTGGAGATGGAAAGAACTTTGGAGGTTATGTAGTCTAGTATACACTTATTTTATAGATGAAATTAAGGTTTTTATCACTCAAAACAGTCTATTACTCCTTAATGTTTCCTCACATCTCCCAAATTCAACTTATTTGGATCAGGAAATGAGGGAGGTGAAGACCTTGCACTTTTCAGTGTCCTGTGTGTTGGCTGTGACTTGGTTATGCCATTTGACTCTGTGAGGCTTAGTGTTTATTGGTGATGTACTTACCTCAGAGGCTGATCTCCTATTCCTGTCGGTCCTTTCGAAGGCAGAGAACATTAATTTGGGGGCGGCCCACATGTTTATTTGCATTTCTAGAGAGAGGAAGCGTTTGGAAGGCGGAGGGCTGGGATGCTGCTCTGGCGCCCCAGTGCGGGCTGTAGTGCTGGTCCTCACCTTCTCCCGAGGCACGAAGTGGGGCTGCTGGGGCTGGTTTAGATCTCAGAGCACTGCAGATCGTGCAAGTGAACAGCAGACAGCTTTCCGGGCGCGCGATTGAAGAGTTTATCTTTGTTTCTGAGTGCGTGTCTTGTTACCCTTTAGCACAGCGCTGGCATTTCCGATTCTGCCCCTCCCCAGGCACCCGCAGCCTTGGGGCCACGTGTGGCCCTCTGCATCCTCGAGTGCAGACTTTTGACTGAATCCAGATTTCACAGAGCAGATTCTTTCAATGAAGGGGTTTGTTCTGTGAAGTTTGGATTTGGTCGAGGGGCCGTACTTGGGGATCTGGAGGGCCACTCATGGCCCCGAGGCCACAGGCCCCGCCCCACGTGGGCTCCAGGCACCTTCAGAAGGTAAAGCAGGCTGTGCTTCAGTGAGGTGACCTCTGTTCCCATCCCAGTTGTGTCGTGGCTTCTCCCCTTTTTCCTGAGGTGTTTCCTGTATATATATTTTTTCATGTCCTCTTTAGAAAAGACCAGAAAGTAAACCAGTGAACAGTGGGAGTTTGGAAAGCCTGGATGGATGGGCCAGGTGGGCTATGAGGGGAAGTTCAGCTTTGTTCCTAGTGGAGGGGGAACAGCTGCCCTAGCGCTCAGTCTTCCTTCCCCTAAAAGGGGAGTGTAGATGCCTAAAGGCCTTGCAGGTAAAACATGCCCCCACCCTCAGGCGTTTATGTTCTGACCACGGGCATGTCTTGTGAACATCAGGACATGGAAAAGGGGCATTTGATGTTACTTTCTAGTTCCTCCTTTTGACTCCGATATTCCTCTAATTCCGGCTGGAGTTGCTTAAAACAGGAGAACTCCCGGTGTTTACCTTGTAGCATTCATGTAGCTGTTAGCGAAGTTACTGACAGCAGCGTGGCTCACAGACAGTCAGGCACCTGCTTTTATTCTTACCAACAAGCATCTGTATGTCTCTTAGGCCCTGCACTGGGCTTCGAAAATACAGGAATGAACTTGTTTTGTTCCTACTTTTTATTCTCTTGGTGCTAACTTAATTGTGCTATATTTTATCTCGCTCTATTATAGGACAAAACTAATTCACATGGTCAGTGGCATTTCCTTCTCCACTAGATTATAAGTCTTGTGATGTCAGGCACGGAATTATTTTTGCCTTTATTTTATCTAAGCATCTACAATTCCTCCCCCTCATTTAGCTGATTTTAAAATATATTAATATATACTTCACACTCACATAAGGAGAGGGGTTAAGGTTTTCCTCACAACCTCACAGTTTTCAGTGTTAACTTAAAAAAAACCTCATTATTTGGAAATAATTTCAAACTTAACAAATGTTGTAAAAAGAATAATGGTACAGAGAACCCCCAGGTACTCCTTTACCCGGGATGGACCTGCCGTTAAGGTTTAACTCCATTTGCTTAATCATTTGTGTGCTTGAATTCTCTCTCTCCACTTGCGCAGGTGTTACCAAGACGCACTCAGACGTGGGTGTGCGCACGTCCACAGCCACGGTTTTCCCCGGAACGCTTTGAGATTTGAGGGCAGATTACATACACCATGGCCCTTTCCTCCTAAATTCTAGAATGTATATTTCCTGACAGTGGGGATATTCTCTTATACAACTACAATAAAGCAGTTGTCACTGCCATGAATTTACACGGTGCAGTACTTTTTCTAACCTGTGTCCACATTCTGCTTGCGAGTCGTCCGCGTGCTGCTCTTTGCAGCCCTCTCCCTCCAGCGCAGGATCCAGTCTGCGGTCCCTATCGCAGTTAGTTGTCAGGCCTCTCGCTTTCTGTAATCTGGAGACCTTTCATGACATTGACCTTTTCCCCTCCTTTCGTAACATTCCTCCTCATTTTGCCAAACACCTGAAATAACTTTTGATTGAAATTAGGAAGGCTTTTAGAGAAGGAGATGGTGAAACCAGAACATTTTAGTAGCCATTGGCTGTCCTGAATTTCTGTAATAAACTCTTTGGGGTCACAAAGCATGTCTTGCTTCAGCCTTTGGTCAGAGATCATTTTAGTTACATAATCGTCACTAAAGTGGCAGGGAAGTATAATTTATGTCCACTCACTGGAATTTGCTATTGAATAAATATTTGGCCTTTTCTTCCTTTTGTAGTTTTATCAGCATATCAAAAAATTGCTTTTTTCCCCTCCCAATAAAGTTATATTTTAATTTATTTTACAAGCAACACTGCTATTTGTCTTTTTGGAATAGTTTAGATAATAAGTGCTTCCTTATAGTACCACTTCGAATGATGCATATGGTTTTGTTAAGCACTGAAATGATGCCATAGCCTCCACTTTATATGGGTTATTTTATTATATCATGCAAAATGAATGTTGGACGGTTACCAAACCGGGATTACTTTTCTTGGAAAGAAATATTTTATCTTTTTTTAAATAGGCACTACAATTATAGGAAATTCTGTTTTATTCTTAGGATTCCCCTGGCCTGTGATCTCAGTGACTTGTTCTTCCGTGACATTTGAGAACGGGCTCCCCAAGTATCAGGCATTCCTTTACATGCAGTTGCTGTGTTGCATCAGAATTGCTGGCTTAGTGTAAGTGATGAATGTGCAGACACATAGGAAAGAGATCTATGTAGTTTATCTGCCTGAGCATATGGGGAGTACTCGCTCTACAGGAAGTAGAAATTCTAACCAAAGCTCCTTGGGAGGGTGAACATCTTGCAGAGATGGTCATAACCCTTGGTATCAGCTTCTCTACAGTTCCCTTTGTTATCTTAGCTACAAAATGGAAATGACTTTCAATTTTCAATACTGGTGAAGTATAATTGCTAACTTTCAAAAACTCATGCGTTTTAAGGATTGGAAATAGGTTTGATTCTGGCAGGAGGACGAGATTCATGTGTATTTTGATGGGGTTGTTTATGATATATGTGAGCCAGTGTTAAGGAAATTAAGTTTGGAGTTCAAAACAGTTCTGGCTAGCCATTTGTCAAGTGTTAAATGATATTTTAGGGTAGCATAGTTGGTAGTTAGCAGTTGCTTACGGTGTCTTTTTCGGATTAAATGTTTTCATCAAGCCCTAATCTGTTGTTAGAGAGATCTTGAAACTAACAGATTTGCAAAATTATAATGTTTGCAAAATGGGTGTATTTGAAGATTTGTAAAGTGATTTCTATTGTTTACATTGACATTTTATAATTAATGTTTTGAATAGATGTGATATTTATATGATTGAAAAATTAAAACTCCAAAAAGATACATACCAAGAAGTTCCCCTCCCCTCCTCTCTCCGCTTGGTGTCCCCACTGCCCCCATAGCAGTAAATCGCTATGTCCCTTCTCGTTTCTTTCCAAAATCTCTTTATGCAAGCACAAATATATATTATTAATAAACACAAACATTATTATATTTAAACAAAATGTATCTTATATCTCTCCCTTTTTTACATGAATGTTTTCTTCATCGAACAGTTTCTTGGAGGTCTTGCCCTATCTGTATGTAAAGCTCATCCTGGTTTTTCCTCAGCAGGCTGTGTGGTTAGATTGAAGTGCGTATCTGTGGAGCAAGTATTGACATGCACTTGTCATAAAAACACACTTCAAATCTGTAACAAACTTTCAAAGAATAAACTATTAAGGAAAAATAATACAATTGAAAATAATAGAAAAAATATCACGGACGCCTTTGTGAGCATTGAGCTGTGTGGTTGCAGCTGACTGACTAGTGGCGAAGTGACTTGGGGTCTGCAGCTTAAACAGGAAGGGGTGTGTGGGTGGGGGGGGTAGTGGGTTGGGATCCTGTTGTCTTCTCCCGTCCCCCTTTACCGCCAAGATCTTTATTAAATCATTTAGAATGTTGTTACTGGATTAACCAGCTCTCTGTTTTTAAAAGACTTTAGGTTGTATGTGAACTCAAATAAGAAAGTGTGCTTATAAAATGTGATTTAAATAAACATGAAATGTTTATTTTCAGTTTTTCAGGAAGAAATCCTGCCTGAAGAAAATACCTAACAATCCTGTAGAATATGCCAGTTCTCATCTTTATATATCTTCCCTACATTCTGAATTAAAATAGAGCCCTTTCTTATCATTTACAAGAGAAGATAAAGTGGATATCTTTTAATATAGCATTTCTACTGTTAAAACAACATAATTGTAGTTTAGTAATTCTTAATATTTGCGTTAAACTTCACAGCTGCAATATCAAGTTTCTTGGATTTTACTACTTTGTTTATCACTCTTGTATCTCTTGAATGAAAATCATTTTTTGGAATTCTTAAGCAACTCATCCCACCCCCCAACCCCAAAAGGGTATATGGGTGTCAGAGAATGTTATTTTTCTTTTGCACTTGAGTAATAATAATTTAACTATAGAATTCTATGAAAAAAAACCACACTAGAATTCTAGGAACAGTATACTTTTATTCTTGGAACTTTCAAAATATTGCCCCATTGCTTTATAGCCTTGTTGATTAAGACCTTCTGCTGTGTTTTCAAATTTAGTAATCTAATCTCCACACACACTTTCTTGTTCTGTGGTGGCTCCTTTTTCATGGCAGTCTGTGCTTATTTTTTCTGCTTCCTTTTCACCTAAAAATACTTTGCCCTTCCATTGCTTGGTATGTGCCTTAGTGAAATTAATATAAGCTTTTCTCCAATGTTGGAGATGAGAGGAAGGTCTAAGCTCACAATGAAAGTATTTCAGAAGATCATTTCTGAATAATTTTGAGACTCTGTTTATTTTCACTATTACCGTCAATGCACATTTTGTGGAATTTTGCAAATATGTGTAAATATTATATGAAGACTTTTTTCCTTAGTGTATATTTACAATTCGGGTAGATATTGCCAAAGAACTCTCCAGAAATGTTTTTCTTTGTGCATTCTTACCAACGGGGTATGAGAATTAGTTGTCATTTATTCACATTTATAATAATAATGGGCATTATGCATCGATGTGATATTTAGTTACTGGTTATTTTTGGGTCATATGCTCGTAAATTTCCCTGTAAGTTACTAGAGTGTAGGTTCCATTAGAGTGGAGGAACCATAACCCTGCTTACCATTTTATCCCCAGTACCAATTGTGCATGGCATTTACTAGGCTCTAAATAATTATTGATTAATAAACGAATGATTCTCTATTGTGGAAGTCTCGTCATGTGAATTCTTGTCAACGACTTACTTCTTTTTTTTTTTTTTTTTTTGAGACAGAGTCTCACTCTCTTGCCGGGGGCGAGTTCACAGCAACCTCAAACTCCTGGGCTCAAGCAATCCTACTGTCTCAGCCTCCCGAGTAGCCGGGACTACAGGCATGCGCCACCATGCCCGGCTGATTTTTTCTATATATATATATTTTTAGCTGTCCAATTAATTTCTTTCTATTTTTTGGTAGAGACGGGGTCTCGCTCTTGCTCAGGTGGTCTCGAACTCCTGAGCTCAGAACGATCCGCCCGCCTCGGCCTCCCAGAGTGTTAGGATTACAGGCGTGAGCCACCGCGCCCGGCCAGTGACTTAGTTCTTGAAGCTCTAGGGAGAATATGAGCTGGTAGGCACTTGCCAAACTCATGTCTGTGCAGTTTAACCAGTTGTTTTTCCAGAAAATCACGTTCAGAATTCTGTGAAATCAGGGCCCACAGTGAGGGCTGTGTCTGTCTAATAGTGTGTGTATCTGCATGTGATATTCAAATGCATTTTTAAAACAAAGTTACATATATATTTTTAAAGATCATTAATCAGGATTATTATTTTCCTTTTTCGAATTTGCCTATCTTCCCATTTGAACCACATTTTCTGCTTTTCTTTAGTATGTTTGGCAGAGAAAACTGAAATGGAGGTAGTGACATGAGTCAGCAGAAAGGTAAATGGAACAACTGGAAATATTTGTGAACCAAAAAATTCTCCTGCAGGCAGGACTCTACAGGTTTACCATGCAAAATTGACTTGTTTCAAAATAAGCTTTATCAATTTTACAGTGTTCTTTGACAATTTATAGGAAAGGTTAAGTAGTATTTTCTTCATTGTAATTGGAAAGTACTACACTTAGAAATCTCAGTTTGTAGATCCTCAGTTTATTTAATTGAGAAAGGATTTTGGGGATTCTGGCCCAAATGTTTCATAGGATTGTTATATAGCATTTTTTTGAAAGTATTATTTGTATATTTTATGTGATCAGTGACTCTTATTTTTTTCAGTATATTTTTGGAGATTTTAGCCCTGATGAATTCAATCAGTTCTTTGTGACTCCTCGATCTTCAGTTGAGGTAAGATAAAACTGTGTTTTAGTAAGTAGATGCAATCAATGATTATGTTTTCCTTTTAAGTTTTAATTTGCTTTTTAAAAAAGAATTCCAATATAGAGAAAAGTGTAGACTAATGTGAGAAATGCTTGAACACACCAGCTAGACTTGACTGATAGTAACATTTTGCTGTATTTGCTTTAGACTTTAAAAAATAAAGCATTGCAGAAACCGTTGATGCCTCCCTTGCACCTCTCCCCTACCTCCTCCCCCTCCTCCCCCAGAAATCACTGCTCTCTTGAAACTGGTGAGTACTGGTTCCTCACTGTTGTTTTCGCTACATGAGTGTGTTATCACCAGAGAGTTGTGTTTTATGTGCTTTAAAATGTCACATACATGGTGTACTATATTCATCATTTTGAGCTAACGTTATATTCTTTAGATTTATCTATGCTGGTATATTCTTGTTTTTTGTGGTGTTGTTTTAATTGCTTAATATCACTGATCAAACATATTGCAGTTTATTTACTCATTTTCCTATTGAGGACCATTTCGGTTTTTAGTTCAGCTGCTTTAAAATATTATGGTAAACATATGTTATCCTGTCGTCTTGTGCTCCTCTGTGAGTTTTTCTAAGACTGCGGTCCCCAAACCCCAGGCCGTGGCCTGGTGCGTGTTAGGGAATGGGCCCTGCATCATCACCCGAGCTCAGTTCCCCTCACCCCTGGTCCATGGAAAAATTGTCTTCCATGAAACCGGTCCCTGGTGCCAAAAAGGTCGGGGACCGCTGCTCTAGGATATAGTCCTAGGAGTGGAATTGCTGGGTTCCTCAGGGAATAAGTACCTTTACTTTTACTGGAGACTGCCAGGTGGCTCCCTTACGGGTTTTAACAGGCTGCATTCCCATCAGCAGTGCATGAGAGCTTTCTTGCACAAATTTTTAAAAAATCCTTGCTAATTCTCAGTATTGGCATGCTTAAGATTTTGTTAATCTGATGTGTAATAAATGAATTCTTATTGTTTTGGTTTATATCTCCCAGATTACAAACAGTTGAACAGCATTTCATCATTTTCACATGTCTACTGGCAGTATAGATTTCCTCTTTGAATTTCCTGATTTATAGCCCTTGTCCATATTTTAAAATCAAGTAGCTTGTCTTTTTTTTATTTGTATTAGGATTCAAAATCTTTGGTTTTGCGTATTACAGGTATCTCTAGCATGAGGGCCTTTAAACTTTATATATTATGCCCCATTTTGCTTATTTGCTGGGTAAGGGGAGTATATTTTTAACTTTAATGTCAAATGAATTGAATTTTTTCTCATGGCTTGTGGATATTTACTTTTTAAAAATATCTTTAATAAATTTTTCCCTTCCCTGAGATAATAAAAACATTTGTCTGTTTTCTAAAAGTTTTAAGATTTTGTTTTCACACTTCAGTGTGTGATACAACTGAAATCGAAGTATTGATTTTTATATACGTGTGATGTTGGCATCTAACTACCCTAGCAGTTGTGGCACTAGCAGTTGTGTCGGCACCGTTATCGAGAACTCGGTCCTTGGCTGCCCTGTCAGCCCTGTCAGGCAGCACATCTCCGCGTGTGCCTGGTCTGGTTCTGGGTGTCCTGTTCCGTGTGCCTCTCGCCTGTCTCTGTATGACACCACGTGGGTTTGTTTGTTTGTTACTTATGCCAGTCAAATTTAGCAGTGGGGGGTTGTGTACCCACTTTAGTGACACTAATGTTAAATACCACATGTCTTAATTGCTACAGCTTTACGATCAGTCCTCTGTAGGGCAGACACCCTCTTCTGACCCTAATTTCACAAGTGTTTGGCTATCTTGCATCCTTAATTCTTCGCTATGAATTTATCAGTATGTCAAGTTCCATGAAAAATCTTATTAAAATTTTGACTAGAATTGCATTAAAATTGTGGATTAATTTGCAGGAGAATTAGCATTTCATTGATAATATTAGAATTAAAACTTGGGTTTTTATATGATACGAAAGTAAAAAATGTACCATATTTCAAGTCTGAAGACCAGGGATTATTTTGACTTCAACAGGCTGAGTGGTCTTAGGCAGTGTCCTTTATCTTAGGCCCGTCTTTCTTTTCTTTTTTAATTGGAAAAATGGAAATTGCTTATTTATTTCACAGAAATATTGGGAAATCAGCTAATGTGTGTTCTGATACCTAGTATGTAACAAATGTTGGTAGAAATAAAGGTGGTAGATGGTAAAGTTATGCCAGACTTTTTATTTGCAAAAGTGATGGCTGTGTCTCATCAAAATGAGTTCCAGCTTTAGAAATCTTAGCGTGTCTGGGCTTATTTGGGGGTCTTCTGTTTTACTTGTTTTTGGGCATGTATTAAAGTTTGGGGGTTATGGCAGCTATTGTCTATCAAAATCACAGTAGCTTGCAGAAGGGAAATGCAGTCTCATTAGCATGATTGGATTGGGTTAGCTTTCTCAGTATTACAATTCAGGAGTCTGAATTATATTTCTTCTTTTATATAGATATATACTCATATATATATATATATATATATATTTTTTTTTTTTTTTTTTTTTTTTGGAGACAGTCTTACTCTGTTGCCTGGGCTAAAGTGCTGTGGCATCAGCCTGGCTCACAGCAACCTCAAACTCCTGGGCTCAAGTGATCCTCCTGCCTCAGCCTCCTGAGTAGCTGGGACTACAGGTGCAAGCCACCACGCCCAGCTAATTTTTTCTATTTTTAGTAGAGATGGGTTCTCACTCTTGCTCAGGCTGGTTTCAAACTCCTGAGCTGGAGTGGTCCTCCTGCCTGGGCCTCCCAGAGTGCTGGGATTAAAGGTGTGAGCCACCTCACCCAGCCCTGTGCTGTAGTTTATAAGTCATGGTGATTTAAAAATGAATTTAATAAATAAAAGCAGTCAACTTATTTAATAAGCATGTTTGAACCCTGGTCATAATCATGATACTGATGTTCAGAAATAGGAAATATTCATTATTCTTCCAGGTTTCCAGAATCTCAGCATTGGAGGCAACACACACACCTCAACTATGACTGAATGAATAAGCCCACAGTACGATAGTACAGGCTGTGGGCTTGTGTGTGGGTACCGATGCAGAGTTAAGACAGTTTTCAGTTTGGTGTCTTTTGGGATTTTGAAGAAGGCTTCATGGTTCATGAGGGTCTTTTAGACAGAGTAGAACTCAGAGTAGCGTCTTCAGAAGACGACTTCACAACGTTACGTTTTTAGCTGAGGACCCAAGAATTGCCTTCACAAGACTGCAGTACTATTCGCAGACTTTGTATTTGATATAACTATTAATAGATTTCAGTTTTTTACCTTGGCTCAGTTTGCATATGTGTGGGGAATTTTATGTTTTTGCTTTGATTTTTAAATTTTTTATTCTTATAAATAGATTATAAATAGCTGCATAAAGAGCCAAGTTTGAACCATTCTTACACTTCTATTCTGCTGTACGTTGGTGTAGCCAGTTACCACAGACTAAGAAGCTTCCTGTGTGTGGCAGACATTGTTGAATGAAAGGTGCTACATGCCTAAAGAGTGAAAAAGAAACATGTGTTTCTGCTGTGCCAGAATTTATTCCAGCATTCAGTAATTCTTGGAATTGCACTGTTTTATCAGAGTAGTAAATCAAAGCAAGTGTGTTAGGTACACTGATAGGAAATGGCAGTGTCACCCCAGAGTTTGTTGGTCTGTTATTGGATCCCTGGTGTAACACCAGTGCGACCTCAACAGTCAGCCCTGGCTTCCTCATCGGTCAGATGTCCATGGTAACAGGACTTCCTGAAGTTGTTGAGGGGAGCAGGATGTGTACCTGTTGCATCTTGAGCACCCAGTCAGTGCTACCTGGTATCACTGGTCCAGCCTCTCCACTTGCTTGTCCTCAGCCTCATCTAGAAAAGCCCATCTAGATTGATGGGCTTTTCCTCTGCGTGTTGCTAGGAGCAGTGGGGAGTTAGGCAGGTATTCCCAATCCGTGGTGCAGTGTTTGGAGAGGAGGCTGGCTGAAGGATGGTTCTCAGGGCTGGTTCTTGGACTGGGCTTTCAAGTGGATGAGTGCTTAGGTCCCTTCTCCAAATTGCAAGTCTTCCCAGCCTGTTGCACTCTCTCAGGTCCGAAGGTTTTCTTCACTGTTCTTGTCTTCCCCAAGCAAAACAGAATACAATAAGTTTGAAGAGAACTTTGTTCTGATATGTGGGATTATAAAACTTTGTTTTGACTCAGAAAAAGACGATTTCTTGACGTTACAGTGATTTCGTGTAAACACAGTGATTGAAAATGCTCTTTGTGCCTCAAAATAGCATACCTTTCCGTCGCCAGGGGGCACCCTAGTGTCATTGACAAAGAAGGAGAAGGTGTTCTGTGTATCAGAGTTTCTAAACTGTCTTTTGTGACTACAGAGTCATGAATGGGATTCCTGGCTTCCTCAGACACAGGTGGCCACTGTGCACACTGCCCTTACAGACACACCTTTTTGCTCCGGCGTGCAGTGGTCTTCGCACTGCAGGGGTTAGGTCAGCTGTATCCCATCTCAGCACACAGAATGCTTCTGGGGTGCCCCCGGGTGGAAGAAGTACGCGCAGCTCTTAAGTCCTGAGGGTACTGGGTTCCTTTTGAATCAACGTGTGTTTTCTCAGCTTCCTATTTGTCGTTAATTCTATGGAGAGAGAATTTACTGGGTTTCTTGGAGAGAGACGCTTTTATGTCTGTGATTATTGAATTGCCATGCTAGAGTTCATTGGAGAAAGCAGCTGAGGAAGCCACCTAAGCAGCAGTCTCAGACGGTAGTGGGCACGAGCATCACTGGAGCCCCTGAACATGGCAGACCCCAGGACCCCGTCCCGGCTCTGGGGCGTTGGACTGCAGTGAGCAGACTTAGAGAAATGCTGCACCAGGGTGCCATCGTTCTGTTTTGTTCTTTTGTTCTGTCTTCAGGTAGCAATTATCTGTTCACTTACCTTACCCCTTTCCTTCCTAAACCTTCTTATTCCAAACATGTCCATTGGAAGCATTTCTAACTCTTAAATAAATATTATGGAATAGCTAGGAAGAACAAAAATTTGAGATATTCTTAATACTCTTCTGCTTTTTACAAAGAGGTCAGACACTTGCCATTTTGCCTTTTCTCTCCAAGCAATGTGACTTCTAGCCGTTAATTCAGTTATTTAAGGCATTGTGTTAAAAGGGAGCCAGGGTTCCCGGGTTTGTTTTTCTATTGGGCTCTGCTCTGCTCTCTGCCCTTCGACCTGGTCCCAGCCTCTGCTGGCTGTGCTGCAGTGAGTGGTCAGTCAGAGTCATCTTTACTAGGGACAAACAAAAGTGTCTGTGGTCTTCAAGGTCAGTCACTAACATCCTGTGAAAAGAAGGATGCATCGTAAGCATTTTATTGTAGCTGACTTACATGTCCATTGGAGTTCATTTGATTTTTTGGCCTCATTTTTAGACCTGTTTAATAGTGATAAATAATTCGAAAGGGTTACTATATTGTGTTTTTCTTAAGTTAGATCATCTAGGTTTTACTGACTCTTCATGTGTGTTATTCTGGTAAAAGTAATGTCTTGAAAAGAAGTTGCACAGGTAAAGAGTTTTAATGAAATGTTGCCTTAATGAAATAGCATGTGTTGGGTTTTAATATTCTGTTGAATTAAACTCTGTTTTCTGATTCCTCGTGCAGCTTCCTCCGTACAGTGGAACAGTGCTGTGCGGCACACAGGCTGCGGATAAACTCCCTGAAGGTAAGCTAGTTTTCTTCTTATTTGCCTGACATAAATTCTGGCCATGCAGGCTGGGTGGGCAGGCTACCTGCAAACATCGTTTTCCCATTTGTTCATACTTTCTGAATAAATGTTTCCTTATAGCTTGAAGTTTTTGCTGTAAACTGCAAGGTACTTAATCACTGAATCACTTAGACTAATGAATTAGTTTTAAAGTCTGTTCTATACTTCAGAGTGCCAGACATTCAAGATTCAGTTTAGGAAGTGGTTGTTTAGTTCCTTTTTTTTTTGAGACTGAGTCTTGCTCTGTTGCCTGGGCTAGTGTGCCGTAGAGTCAGCCTAGCTCACAGCAACCTCAAACTCCTGGGCTCAAGCGATCCTCCAGCCTCAGCCTCCTGAGTAGCTGGGACTACAGGCTGGGGCCACCACACGCAGCTAATTTTTTCTATTTTTAGTAGTGACGGGGTCTCACTCTTGGTCAGGCTGGTCTTGAGCTCCTGACCTCAAGTGATCCTCCTGCTTCTGCCTCCTGGAGTGCTGGGATTGCAGGCGTGAGCCACCAAGCCTCTGGCTTTAGTTCCTTTTTTTTTTTTTTAACAGCTCTCAATGCAACAGGTATGTTGTTATTCTTCAAAACCGCATGCTGAATTTCTGAAGTGGGCTTTCTTGTCTTGTTGCTAAGCAGCCTGGGTCTAGAGCTGGCTAGTTTCTGAGCATGTGTCCTTTGTACAACTAAGTGGGAGCTTGGATCCATTGTTCTTGCAGTTGACATTCACTCAGGTCCCAGTCTTGCTGACTCTCTTGGGAACTCAGGTAATCTCTTCACCTCCTGGTCTGTTACTTTTTTTGGCCTCGGACACTGACACTGAGCTGATTACTAGAGATGGTGCTTATTGAAATGTGGTGATTTTGTATCATTTAAGAACTGAGTGTTGGAATACGAGCAGGGTCATATAATTATTGCAGGATGCCCTTGCACAGTGCAAACCTGTCTAGGCAATATTTCAGTCTGGATCACTTTAAAGGGCCTTGCTGGCCTCTGAGAAGCTGAAGCCAAACCTCTTCTTTGAGAGCCAGGGATCTGGATTTGGATTCCCTGTTTAGTTAGCGTGGTTAGACTTATGAAAGGGGTTTTAATTCTAGTTTAGGTTTAAATATAAACCTCGAAAAGGCTAGCCAAAACTTTTTATCCATAGTAACATCAGAAAGTGATTATATCCAAAATTATTAGCAGGTTTATAAGAAACAGTAATACAGGAGACCACATGGGAAAGAGCAGATCTTACAATAGCTTGGGATGAGTAATAAAATAAGTGCAGCTCCGGGGACCTCAAAGCCAGGCTGCTCAGCCTCTCAAGCTGCCTTGTTACCTGCTGGTGTCTCAGACTTCGGGTGTCTGAGTCGGTGGGATTACCCTCTGTCATGACACGCTTTGCACATAGTGAGCACACGGCAGACGGTTATCTAACTCTTACAAGTGTTCCATCATTTTCCCTTCCACATCGCGTCTTCTTTCTAGTTCAGTTAACGGCCCCACCCTCCTCCTGGTGGCCCGACGCCACCATCCCCCCCCCCCCCCCCCCCCCGGGGTTCTTCACCCCCCCCCCCCCCCCCCCCCCCGCACCCACTCCTCCTCCCAGGGCCTCATCATTTTTCTTGGCTTTTTTCCCATTCTCTAGTCTTCTTCTCTCAATGTCCATCTTTTATTCTGCCAAAAACATGACTGGAACCTTGCCACCTGCTTGCATGATTAGTGACAGGCCCGTGTAAAGGCCTCTTTTTCTCTGAAGCTTTTTTGGTTCTCTTGTTTTTCCATTACTTCTGTTTCTCTTACAGCGCTTGTCCCGCGGCACAGTGCCTGTTGGTGCTGTCATGAGTCTGCCTCCCTTAGAATGCTCAGCTGCTGATGGCAGGGACCGTATTCATTTCTTTATGTCTGTCAGCTGCACAGTGGAGTGTCTGGAATGTTATAAACCCTCAGTGTGTTGAATGAAAGGTTTAGAATGCTTTCCTCTGCTGCCTCCCACCATAGCCAGCTACGGCAAACCGCCTGCAGGGGCACCTCATCACGGCATTCGCTTTGTACCTCTGCCTTTTTTAGGTAGTTCCTAGGTGGGTTGTGGTGTCCTGTTCCTATACCCCCTCCCCACTCCACCCAGCTTCCGTTGTCTTTTAAGTTCCACTGACCTCTCTATAGCTTCTGATTGGGATTGATCATTGTTTCCCTTTATAAAGCTGTTCTTAGCTTCATTCACTTTTCCTCCGTTCTCTGTCCTTAGTCATTTATGTTTGTCTCCCTAATAAATGTAAAACTCCCTGAGCAGGGACCTGGCCTTACTGATCTCTGTCTCCCTCTGGAATGTCCCCTCTTAAACCCCCTGCACCCCAGGCCACTGTACTGCAACGGGTAGACTTTGAGAAATGGTGCATCAGGTGTCATTTTTATTTGAGCTGATTCTCCTTCCACCAGCAAGCCCACTGCCTGCGCGATTGAGTGCTGAGAGTCTGTCTTCCCACTGTACTGACTGGGCCGTGTGAGCCAAGTTCGCGGGCCTTCCCTGCTCCAGCCTGGCAGACTGCGTGCCTGAGCTCTCTCTGTGCAGTGCAGAGCAGCGTGTGCGTAGCGCGCGTTCCTCGATGAGAAGAGGAACTGTTCTGGCTAGGAATCTGCCTTCCAGGGACGCAGTCAAGCACAGTTTGGGGTAAATGTTGCGATAATAGCCGCAGCATATTGAAATGGCTCCATTCGTGTCACATCACATTCTAGAATGTTTTATGTTCTGATAAGATTGAGAATTGCGATGTAAAAGGCACCGCGTCTGTTGGAAATAATCAGTCTTGCATAAGCTCCATGACACGGCGCATGCTGATTTTTAATGTGATTTCACAACGCACACCACAGTCTTGACAAGGGCAGCCTGCGTGTGGGGTGCTCTTCGCCAGTCACACCCGTGTCAGTCCACGTGGCACTGGCAGCCTCAGAATGCCTCGGAACAGGCGATGCCTAGAGGCAAAACGGACAGTTGACCCCTAGGTATAATGACAAATTTATTTCTCTTTGGTGATTCTTTTTAAAGTAAAGAAACAAACAGACAAAAAAAGGAGTCAGATTGTCTGGCTTTATGTGTGAACTTGCTGTCATGTATAAGCATCAGCAAAGTTCTTTTACAGAACTTCCTGTTGTTTGGGGCAGGGTCCCACCCCCACCCCGGGGGTTGTGATATCAAAATAAAATAAGAGTCTGGAGGCCCCTGTCTTCCTCCTTCCTACCAGCTGAGTCTTAACTGGCCCCTCTCTGGGCCTGTATTCTACAAAAAGACTTCTAAGGGTCCTTCCAAAATGTAAAATATATTCAGGTCTCTGCAGGAGAACACCATTCTTTGGGTATTATGATTCTTTTCTTGAAATACATACCTTGAAAAAAAAATTGGCCCCTTAAGCTAGACTTGAAGAAATGGTCAATTTTGCATTAAAAGTGAAATTTTTTAATCAAATATAAGATGACATTGATGCTCTATGTCTGTTGAAAGACACAATAGATTCTAATACTCAGCCTAATTTCAGAGATAAGAACTATGAAAAAATGTACATACATAGATTGTGGTTAACTGGGAGGAAGTATTTATTCAAAGCTTCCAAAGAGATACTTAAAAGTTGTTAGTTCTAACTT